>PISX010005546.1:0-106501 GCA_004024625.1 Mellivora capensis | reverse complement strand
TATACAGATGTCTCTTTGTTCCGCCTGCCTATTTTGGGGAGTCATATTCCTTTAAGAGCCCTTTGGAAATAGACCTCTGTCCAAGGTGTCTGCATTCTCCTCATTCAAATTTTCCTCATTTTTCAATGTGCAGACTAAGTTCCACCTCCAACCAATACTACTTCCTCCCTTCACTAAAACCCAGTTTTCAAGCAATTTACCTGGGAGAACATCAATCACTCAGGCAAATACATGACTAGACAGTGGACTGATCTTTGCATAGCAACACACTTCATTAAATATCCAGTCACTGGCCAATTAAAAAACACTGAGAGGGCAGTTTAAATCAACATTTTACAAGCAGGAAAATAAACATACACCCGAACACGTATGAGTACCTACTCAGTCATCCAATAACTACGTGCCAAATGTTTTTGTGAGAGGCACCAAAGCACTGCAGATATAACAGCGAAAGAGACAGAGTCACTGCGCTCAGGGACCTAAGAGGCGCACACTGCAGACAGGGTAAGTAAGCACAGGGTGCTTTAGGAGCACAAAAGGAGTGCCTAACCTAGTCTTGACAGGTTAGGGAAGGCTTCAGACAAGGAACCTACACACCCAGGCCTGAAAACCAGGGGAGGTTACAAGGAAAAGGGCTTTTGGGGAAGGTGGGATATGAATATGAAGGGATCCAAACAAATACGGACATTTGGAAATCTAGCAACTATAAGCAGTTCAAAAAAGGATAAATCCAGGAACCTGATTATATTAAGAAGTTTCTACTGTGTTCTGAGAGCACTAGGGAACTGCGATGGATTCTTTAAGCCAAATGACATGGTCAGAAATATGCTTTAAAAAGACCACAATAGTTACTATGTGAAGAGTATCTAGAAGTCTGGGGGCAAGACCAGAAGCAGGCAAACACTGCAACAATCTGAAAGACGGTTAGATGTGCCAAGTATTGGTGATTAATTTTCATTAGATCGGGAGGATAGAGGAGGTCAGTTTGGAAAAGGGAAAAGGTAAGGATAATGCTCAAGCGACTAGCTTAGGCAATATGGTGGGTGTGGTGTCGTTTATAAAGATAAGAGATAACAAAGCCGTTGCCTGCTTTGGCAAGAAGACAATGAATTCAATTATGGATAGGAGTTTGAAATCTAAGAAACATCAGCAGACAGCTGGAAAGCTCTGAGCTTCATTTATAGATCTAGGAGCTATGACATGGTAACTGAAACTGCCCAAGAAGATAAGAATACCTAAGACTTCAAGGGATGTGTGTATCTTCTGATGTTAAGTGCAAAATTACTGGTTTTTCCACAGTTGAGAGTTCAGGGCTTTTATCAAATCCTCAAAGATTAAGACTACCAACACGGACAGTACTGATGAAGACAGTATCAGAAGTCCTAAGAGTGGCGAATGACATCCCACATGAAGCTCGTGTAGAGAAAGTAGAAGAAAACCCCAAATAATACCAACACGTAAGAAATGCGAAGAGAAAGAGCAGTTTGCACAAGGAGAGACCAGATGAGTACGTGGAGCACCACGAGTATGTATGGCCAAAAAGCCATTCAAAGGTGAGTTTCCAACAAAATCAAGCGGTCAGTCGTGTGGAAACTAGAGATAAGGGATGAAACATCTGATGGAACTGACGAGGCTGCTGGCAAACTTGGTTAGAAGAGCTGTGCAGAGAGCAGAGGTCCCCTGCCCGGCAATGTAATGACAAATGGACACAGTGAAAGCAAACAATTTTCTGGAAAAGTCTGGAGGAAAGAGATACAGATGACAGGGTATCTAGAATTAAGGGAAGGCTCTTTTAAAGTGAGGAAACATTTAGGATGCAGTTGAAGCAGTCCAGAATTTAACATCGGGGGTCAGACATTGTGAGATTAAATCCAGGCTTTTCCAGGTACTATCTAACCACTGGCAAGCCACTTAACACTTCCAAATCTATTTTGACAATGGAGAACAAGGATAATAATTTCGCAGGACTGCTACCAGGAATTAAATGAGATTATGCTTGTAAATTATTTTTGAGCACTGAGCCACTACGGTGACGGGGCAATATTAACTTAATGTTTCATTATTATGGAAGAAATCAGTAGAAAACAAAATACAGGGAGAAATGGAAAATCATGGATTCACCAATTCCTCTGAGAACCAAGAAGAATATACTGCATCTAATCTAAAACAAGAACAGAGGAAACTAACCTTACGCAGGGAGGGAGCACGATCTTCCTCGATTTGCTGAATGGGCAGCCTGTAGGGTGGGTAATGTAGTGTGGGGTTTTAAATGGCTACAGCCAAGTAAGAGAACGGGAGAGGAGGACGAAGACAAACACAAGTAAGTTGCAGAGATACAGCGAGGGTCCAGTGGAGGTAGAAAAATGCGAAATTGGGCAATTTTCTCCAACAGCGCTCCCTAACTCCAGGTAAAAGCCAGTAAAACTGACATATTTGGGAGCAAGTGCTGAAAGAGGAAGACAGAGTTTTAACTGAAAGACCCATCAGCCTGGTTCAGAGCACAGGACGGGCAGCTGAGCCAGGGAGACCGGGTGCTCCCGCTGCGAACCAGGCCCAGGGAAAACTAACGACCCGAAGGGCGGTGGGTCCGGCTTCCCAGCGAACGGCTGGACCTGAGAGCCGCCCCCGCCCCACCCCGCGCCGCGCCAGGGCTCCGGCGCTCCCAGCACAGGCCATCCCCGGGGCTTACCAGCAGGCCCTCCACATTGATGGGGTCGCGGCACCGACGGCGCACCGTCTCCTCCGCCGGGTCCACCAGCAGACTGGGCAGTTTCCGCGCCGGCCGCTGCTGACTCATGCTGCTCAGCCAGCCGTCCCTCGCCTCGCACCCCGCGAGCTCTCCCGCCTTCTCCCGCTCCGGCCGGGCACCGCCCCCAATGCGCCGGGTCCCGGGGGCCGAGCACGAACCGGGCCCGCAGCCTGCTCGGAGGCGCCACTGCCTAGGCCGGCCCGCGAACGAACGCGGCACTGCTCCACGACCTCGGGAACTAAAACGCAGACGGGAAGAGTGCAGGGTGACCCAGGGTTCTCAGGACGCCAGGCCCGCCATCTTCCCGCATGCGCAGTGCGTCGCCCCCGTGCGCATGCGTTTCGCTGCCCGAGAGCTCCCACGCACTAACCCTCTCCCGGCGGCCGGAGCCCGGGAAAACCCGGACGCGAAATCCACGGAGAGGATGGCAGAGGAGAGGAAGAAGTGGAGCAGGATTTAAGAAGAAGGGAACAGAGCCAGAGAAAAGATGCTGTGGTGGCAGGGAACGCAGTTGTCAACTCTGATTATTGAAACTTCTGAGCGCGCGACAGTTAATTAACCTTGAGCTCCCTCCGCACACCGCAGGCATTTGCCCGGTGTTGATGCTTAGTAAATATTGATAATCAAACTGGTGTGCAATTGTTTATTTATAGGCTTCTTTCTTTCATCTGATGAATAAATTATTGATTATTTGTTGTATTAGATATCGTGGTGAGTACAGGAGATATTCATTGATATTTGGCACAGACTCAATCTCAAATCCCAATAGAGGAAACAGAAAAATAAACGGAACATTTAAAGCTGGAGTCAGAAAGTGTGTTTTCAAATCCTGGCTTCTCTCTCTCCTTATTAAGTTTACAAGACCTTAAGCAAGTTACTTAATCACGGTGTGCCTCAGTTTCTTCATGTGTTAAATGGGAATAACGACAGTGCTTATTTCATAAGGTTGTTGTGAGAATTACATTAATTAAATTACTTAGAACAGGGACAAGCGCATGTTTGAAATAAAAGGCCAGTGCAATGTGGTAAATTCAGGGTAGAGGGCAGCAACTGAGCACTGTGGTAGCTGGACCAGGGGTTTCTACCCAGCCTGAGGTGGGGCAGGGGAGGCTTCTGCTGGAAGCTGGCTCCCCACTATACTATCAATTTTCCAGTGAGAGGCATTCTCTAATCTTTGTAGCTCCAGCATCTAGCACAGTACCTGGCAAATATAGAGCTCAGTAAAATTTTGCTAAATTAATGACTTGAGATAGAGAATAACATATGGGCTAAGTCTCTAGAAGACTGAATTTTGTTGCAGAATGGAGAATTGTCCAGAGTTGTTAAAATATGCCTTCACCAACCAGAGTCCCTGGGAAGGCAACCTCCAGAGACCAGAAATGAATGTTTTTTATAAAAAAATATAATCCACTGTTTACTAAATGTTTGGCATTCTCCGAAAGGTTCTGCATATATATATTTTTTTTGCATGTAAATCTTATATCAAAACCGAAAGGTGTTTTCCTGTCCAATTTATAGATTAGGAAAATGAAGATTAACAAGATTGCAAAAATTACCCAGGGTCCTGGGTAGGGTGTGGTAGAGACAGGATTTGTCTCCACAGCTGATTAGTTACTCTGGTATGCCACTCCTTAAGAAGATTACTGGAGAGTGACTAGATTTTCTCCAGCCAGGAATGGGGTTGGGTGAGCAAAGGAGGGGTGTGGGTGAGTTTGAGTGTGGCAGGCACTCCAGGCTGAAGACAGCGTGAACACAGCTGTGGAGAGCTGGAAAAATGGCACGGCCTTCCAGACATGATCCCTGTAACTCGGCTCAGCCTGAGACTTCATCATTCACACATTAGAGCATGAACCTGACATAGAGGAGGTGCTGAAGGGGAAGCCAGTCCGCCAGGGCCTTCCCTTGTGCTCCAACAGCCTCCAGCCTGGGGAGACACGTAACTAGAACACAGAAGCCCTACTAAAACGTGTATCACATGCTATGGGAACACAGAGGAGGAAGAAAAGAAAGAACTGAATTTGGTGTATGTTACAGATGCTTTTTTTACATATCTCCCAATGAGGTAGATATTTCTAGAATATTTTGCGGATTGAATACAGAAGCTGAAAGAGAATAAGCGCCTTGCCTAAGGCCATGTGGGAATCAACAGGGCTTCAGCCTCCATATCGTTTGCTTTATCCACCATGCCCCACGGTGGGGCCCAGACAGTTCCCCGAACAGAAATTCTGTATTTCCCATCTCCAGTCCTGTTGCCGAGTGTGCTTCCTGGGGCAAAATGGTGGACCTTCAGATTTTATTTTATTTTATTTATTTTTAAAGATGTTATTTATTCAATTGTCAGAGAGGGGGATAGAGAGAAAGAGAGCACAAGCAGGGAGAGCTGTAGGCGGAGGGAGAAGCAGGCTCCCGGCTGAACAAGGAGCCCCATACGGGACTCAGTCCCAGGACTGTGGGATCATGACCTGAGCTGAAGGCAGATACTTAACGACTGAACAACCCAGGCCTTCCGGACCTTTGGATTTTAAAATCAGGGCTGAAATATAGGCCAAGTGCAAATGTGTGCATTAGGACTACCGCAAGACCCTACCTGTCAAAAGATGCTTTACTTTCCTTCTGCGGTAAAATTTCTTCCTTCTAAGTCTGAGGAAATGGCCATGTCCAAGGGGACTTTGTGACAATGGAAATGTTCTGTGTGTCCAGTATGGCAGCCGCTAGCCACATGTGGCTCTTGAGCTCTTCAAATAACAGTTAATGTGTCCGAGGAATTGAATTCCAAATGAATATTTAATTCAAACAGTAATTTAAATAGCCACATAACAGTGGCTGCCCTATTGGATAGCACAGGTGAAGAAACTAAAATGTATGGATATCATCTAGTGCTGTGCTATTTGTGTGTGTGTATGTGTGTGTGTGTGTGTTTGTTTTGGGGGGGGAGAGGAAGAGAATGCACACAGGGGAGGGGCAGAGGGAGAAGGAGAGAGAGAAGCTTAAGCTGGCTCCATGCTCAGCACGGAGCTGACCTGGGGCTCGATCTGGGGTTGGATCTCAGGCCCCTGAGACCATGACCTGAGCCGAAATCAAGAGCTGGCCACTTGGGACGCCTGGGTGGCTCAGTTGGTTGAGCGGCGCCTTCGGCTCAGGTCATGATCCCAGCATCCTGGGATCGAGTCCCACATCGGGCTCCTTCTCGGCAGGGAGCCTGCTTCTCCCTCTGCCTCTGCCTGCCACTCTGTCTGCCTGTGCTCACTCTCTCTCTCTCCCTCTCTCTCTGACAAATAAATTTAAAAAAAATTAAAAAAAAAAAAAGAGTTGGCCACTTAACTGACTGAGCCACCCAGACAGCCAAGTGCCATATTTTGTGGCTGTGGACCTCAGCATCGCCATCACATGGGGTTTATTAAGAGTGCACATTTTTTGGCCCTAGCCCAGACCTACAGAATCAGAGACTCTGAGGGTCTGGGCATACTGTGCAAGGCACCAGTCTAGCCCTGTCCTTTATTTTGCAGATGAAGAAACTGATCTCCAGTCTGTTTTCAAGTGCCCGATACCCCAGGCACTTGAGGCCAACTTAACTTTTCTAATCCGGTGCTTTAGGATTGAGGTGTTGTGCCCCGAGTTTTCGTGTCCGAGAGACCACCAAGGAGCCAACACCGATGCAATCACACGAGGGTTTATTCAACAAGCTTCAGCTTGGGCCCAAGTATACCAGACACAGCGGAGTAGGGACGTGGACCCCAAGCTTAGGTAAGGCAGGGGTATTTATGGGTTCCTGTGACTAAAGCAGGGTGGGGCTTCCTGGAACCAAAGCAGGGTGGGGCTTACTAAAGCAGGGTGGGGGTCTCTGGAACCAAAGCCAGGGTGGGGCTTACTAAAGCAGGGTGGGGGTCTCTGGAACTAAAGCAGGGTGGGGGTCTCTGGAACCAAAACAGGATGGGGGTCTCTAAAGCAGGGTGGGGGAAGGTTCAGCCCTTGGGCACAGGGGTCTGAGATGGCTGCCGGAGCTAAGCTGGCTGTACTGATGCTAAGGCTAAACCTGAGGTGGGATGGCCTCGATTTTCCTTGGCCTCCACAGAGGATTTAGAACAAATCCAAACGTCACCATTGTAACTGAATTATTTGTTAGATATTACAACTTGCTACATACACCTCTCACTCCAGCATAGACATAAACAGCAGAAGGAGCCAAACTGGGGGGAAGGAGGATGGACCGGAGGCCATCGTAATCACCCACAGGGCAGCTGATAATGGCCTAAACTCTGCCAGTGGTAGTAAAGACGGGGGAAAGAACAGATTCCAGAAGTGGACGGACAGAGAGCCTGGGGTTGGTTGAGTTTAAGGGAAGGATTGGACTGAAGGTGTCGGTCTGAGTCCTTGAAGTCCAGGAATAGAGGAGATTGGTCCAGGGAGCACCAGAGGATGAGCAAGGTGGGGAGAGGACAGGGCACGGGGAAGGAGCCAGAGAACATTAAGGGGGAATCTGGCAAATACTATCACAACTGTTTACTTTAAGCTTGTGTTGCTTTTGTTTTTAAACTAAGCAACGGGACACCTGGGTGGCTCAGTTGGTTAAGCGGCTGCCTTCGGCTCAGGTCATGATCCCAGCATCCTGGGATCGAGTCCCACATCAGGCTCCTTGCTCAGCGGGGAGCCTGCTTCTCCCTCTGCCTCTGCCTGCCACTCTGTCTGCCTGTCCTCGCCCTCGCGTTCTCGCTCTCTCTCTCTGACAAATAAATAAATAAATAAATAAATAAACTAAGCAACAACAACTCTAAGAGAGTAGCCAGGGAGGGGCGCCTGAGTGGCTCAGTTAAGCGACTGCCTTAGGCTCAGTTTAGGACCCCGGGGGTCCTGGGATCCTGGGATCCTGGGATAGAGCCCCATGTTGGGCTTCCTGCTCAGCGAGGAGTCTCCTCCCTCTCCCGCAGCCCTCCTCATTCTCTCTCTCTCTCAAATAAATAAAGAATATCTTAAAAAAAAAAAAGAAGAAGAAGAAGAAGAAGGGGGGGGAGAGTAGCCAGGGAGATTGAAGGTGAATCTGGACTGTGAATGTTTTAGAGATTAAAAGAGTGGCTTTTTTTTTCCTCTTCCTTCGTTTCTTCTTTTTTTCTTCTATTTTTTATTTTCCCCCCGTTGTTTCCTTCCTTCCTTCCTTTTCTCTTTTTTTAAAGTGGGAGAGACTTAAATTTCTCAATGTCGTGAGGAGAAGCTAGGAGGAAGGGAAGGGTTGAAGGCTCAATCCGTGATGGGGACCAGCCTGAGGGCACTGGGATGGGGGATGCAGCACAGAGCACAAAAGGAGGGCGGAGGGGGACAGGAAGAGGGAGCCCATGCCCGCAGAGACAGGAGGACCCTGTAAGGACAGAGGCAGACAAGCTTGGAAGGTATTTTTGGCGGGAAGCGGAAGGGGTCCAGGATTGGTGAAGTCAAGGTCATGCGTTGGGAGTGAGGCAGATGGCAGAATTGCAGATCTGGGAGAGGTGGGTGCCCAACCACACTATAGAAGGATGGAGGGGTGGGTAAGGCGCGATGGAGGAGAGGGATTTAGGAAACACAGCGAGGCTGCGGGTCACACTGGAGACCTCCGCAGCTGTCCACGGTCATCTCGAAGTTTCTCTCTGAACAGACCCTCCTGCGAGAGGTGGAGGACAAAGGGGACTATGTGTAAGAGGGCAGAGGAGAAATGGTGCAAGTGAGGACTGTTCCCCTTGAGTTCTCTTGTGTGACAGTCACAGAACCTTAGAGCAGGAAGCAGTCCCAGGGATCCTTTAGGAAAACCCTCTCGTCTCACTGGCGGGGTGGGGGTGGGGCAAACTGAGAACAGAGAGGTTAAGTGACTTGCCTCAGATCAAACAGCTGCAGGGCTGCAACTGGCCTTTTCCTTTCCAGATTGGTACACTCTTAGGAAGGTGACATGCCCTGCCAGGAGGCACACTTGGCAGGCGAGGAGTGTAGATGCTGAGAGAGCAGGTGGCCTGGAAGAAGGGGCCAACAGACCTCAGCCCTTGTGGGTCCTGCAACCACCTCAACTAGCCCTTGTCGGTGAGTGACTTGAATTTCAGGACCCTCGGGCTCTATCTTTGGAAGCCCGGGGCGAGCACGCCTGGAGCTCTGTTGTATTGGGGTGCTGGACAGCAAGGCTCATTCTGGACCCTGACACGGACTTCACAATTCCACAGGGACTCTTCCAATCCAGTCTCAAAGCTTCCTGTCCAGGGGCTAAAAATGGTTCTAAAATGACATCAAATGGAACAGAGAGAGGAGCAGTTAACTCTTTGTCCCGAGGTTTAGTTCAGAATTTGACAAGCTCTGCAGAGAGCTCCCAAGAGGACGCTGGCCCGGTGAAAGTCCTCATTGGCCCAGCCCCGGGGACTCGGTCCCTCCAGTTAGCAACAGTATTTGTCTCCTGCTTCAGAAAGGAAACAAAACAGTAAGCCTGCAGTCCAATCCACCCACAAGGGCAAATCCCCATGAAGGCTTGTCAAAAAGGAGCTGTGAGAAAGATGATCTATTACCTTTCGCCTCAGTGAGCGCCAATGGAAAGCAACAAAGGGGCAGGAATTTCAGCTTTTCCCTCCTCCTGATTCCCCCTGCCCCGCTGCCCCCCTCATCGCCATTGTTCCCCGGCCATTATAACTGCTTCCTAATTCATTTCCCCATCTTTCATCCCCCCCACCTACAACGGACTCTACACCATCACTGTCAGATTAAACAACCGTCTTTTGGGGGCGGGGGTATGACTGTTGACCTCACACTGCTGACAAAATCTTTCCAAGGCACAGATGTGATCTCATCCCTCCTCTGCTTGAATCTGTCAGTGTATTGCTTGTATGACGCTCAGGGTTAGTATTTCCCCCTGTACACTTGTCACTTGCCTGCCTGGCTGTGTCCCCCCATCACACATGTGGAGGGCAGGACCTGCGCCCCTGCCCCCATCAGGGCCATCCGTGGCGCCGCCTTCTGTGGCTACAGCCACAATGATCTTTGTTCAGTTCAGGGACTCACTGTGAAGTCCTCTCACGAGTTGTTTTCTTTGCCTAGAACCTTATCCCTCTGGGGCTTTCTCTAGCAAAATCCTCAACCCCACTGTAAACATTATTCCCTCCAAAGCCTTCCTGGAGCCCCCAGATGAAGCTAGCACCCCAGCTTCTTCCCCCGATGTTGTCTGTTGAGCCTTGAAACCTGGTCTGGTGTCCTATAACTTTCCATCATCAATAGGTACATTGCATTGTAACATTGTAAACATCCAAATAGTACTTGGAAAAAATAACATCTTTACGAGGGATCACTTCGGTGGCTCAGTAGGTTAAGCATCTTCATGCTTCAGCACCAGTCATGATCCCAGGGTCCTTAGACCAAGTCCCACATTGGCTCCCTGATCAACGGGGAGCCTGTTTCTTCCTCTGCCTGCTGTTTCCCCTGCTTGAGCTCTCTCTCTCTCCCTCTCTCAGACAAATAAACAAAATATTTTTAAAAAGATCTTATGATAGCAAAGTTTCACTGGTAATAATTCAGGTGAATTTTTTGAATTTTCCTCTTGCATTTTCTGTATGTAGAGATATGTATTATAAATATCCATTTGAATTAATTATATGGAAAAAAGAAATACAATTAACTAGTTTGGGATCTTTTGTTAGGTAGTTACATACCATTTACATAATGAAAAACATAAATTCTACCTTCCCTAAAAGAGAAGGAAGTTGTCTAATGGTAGAGACTAATCATATTGGTTTCAGACTTATGATACCAACAATTAAAGAATATTTTTAAATTTTTGAGAAACTTTGGCTGAGGAAAATTAAATTTTTTTTAAAGACATGAATTTTTTTAAAAGATTTTTTTATTTATTTGGAAGACAGAGATCACAAGTAGGCAGAGAGGCAGACAGAGAGAGAGGAAGGGAAGCAGGCTCCCTGCTGAGCAGAGAGCCTGATGCGGGGCTTGATCCCAGTATCCTGGGATCATGACCTGAGCCGAAGGCAGAGGCTTTAACCCACTGAGCCACCCAGGTGCCCCAAAGGAAAATTAAATTTTTAAAAAATTAATTTTGGGGGGCATTGGGTCCCCCAGTCCAACTCTTGGTTTCGGCTCAGGTTGTGATCCCAGGGTCATGAGAACTGAGGCCCAGGTCAGGCTCTGCACTCAGAGGAGTCTGCCCGAGATTTTCTCTCCCTCTCCTTCTGCCCCTCCTGCTCGTGCTCTCTCCCCCTCAAAAATAAATAAATCTTTTTAAAAAATCAGTTTTTTGAAGAGTTACCTTGATATGGCTCAAAACTCAAAGGTACAAAAGAGTGAACAGTGAAAAATCTCCCTCCCACTCTGTCCTTTAGCAGCACAGTGCTGTCTCTGGAGGCCCCGCCATTATACCAGGTTTTTATGCATCCTTGCGGGCAAGTTTTCGGCACACAGATTCATCTGTGCTATTTCCCCTGCCTCTTGTTCGCAAAATAATCATCGTACTATTGTTTTTTTCAACACAGAAAAACATCTTACAGACTGTTCCCTTAGCAAGAGCTAAGGGTGTGAAAAATATGATAAAGCCAGGGCATTTTCAGCCTTTAAGAAATAGCTTTGGGGACCCCTGGGTGGCTCAGTTGGTTGGACGACTGCCTTCGGCTCGGGTCATGATCCCGGAGTCCCGGGATCGAGTCCCGCATCAGGCTCCCAGCTCCACGGGGAGTCTGCTTCTCCCTCTGACCTTCTCCTCGCTCATGCTCTCTCTCACTGCCTCTCTCTCACAAATAAATAAATTTGAAAAAAAAAAAGAAAGAAATAGCTTTGTTCATTCTGGATTAATACAGTTCTCAACAAAGGCATCCTTGTTCTTCTGAATAGAAAGAAACTATCCATCAAGAAGCTACCAGCTGTCAGATTTTTCTTTGCTGGTGCTAGCAAAGGTTTGTCAATCCTCTGACACGTCAGTGAAATGTGAATTTGGGGACACATTACAACAACCCAGGTTCGTTATACATGTTTGTAATGTACATACTGTACATTATCCCATTACATTCCTGTAGGAATCAACTCCCAAGAGGTATTCTTTGGCAAAAGAGAGAATGGAGAAGTCAAGTGTGATGGGTACTGATAGCCACAGTGATGTCCTTTACCTCCATCGCATCGCCTTCCTTCCTGTGCAGTTGCGTTCTGTAAATGCCATGAGGGATTTTGAAGGTGGCTTTTTTCTTTGTTAAAGATTTTATTTATTTATTTATTTGACAGACAGAGATCACAAGTAGGCAGAGAGGCAGGCAGAGAGAGAAAGGAGGAAGCAGGCTCCCTGCTGAGCAGAGAGCCCGATGCAGGGCTCGATCCCAGGACCCTGAGATCATGACCCGAGCCGAAGGCAGAGGCTTTAACCCACTGAGCCACCCAGGCGCCCCTGAAGGTGGCTTTTAAATCTTGCTGCACACCTGGCAGATGCATTTCTATACAAGCACAATTTACTGTGTTTACTCATGTCTTACCATTAAATGTTTTCTTTTTTTTTAAAGATTTTATTTATTTATTTGACAGAGATTACAACTAGGCAGAGAGGCAGGCAGAGAGAGAGGAGGAAGCAGGCTCCCTGCTGAGCAGAGAGCCCGATGTGGGGCTCGATCCCAGGACCCTGGGATCATGACCTGAGCCGAAAGCAGAGGCTTTAACCCACTGAGCCACCCAGGCGCCCCTCATTAAATGTTTTCTACTTAAATGTTCACCTTCCATGCACTACACTCATGAAATATGTCGGTTGCCCCAACTTTGTTTTCCTCCTGGGACTCTCTTCTTTTTTTTATCTATCACTTGATAATCCACCAAGAAGCAGGGGCGTTTCAAGCCGGTTTTTCAGTTGCTGAGGTGTATCGCCTCGACGCTCCACCAGGTGGAGCACTTTCACCTTGCGGAGTCCGCGGAACCGCAGGGCTCCCGAATTTTGGGAGGTCAATATCCCCGGGAAAATGAAGGTGGGGAGGAGTATAGGCGGTGCAGTCGGATCCGAGTTCAAGGTTTCGAGTGAGCAACTGCCACATCCAGGTTTCAGATGTACTACTGATCAAGGAAGACTTTGGTATCATGGGTCTGAACCACCCGTAGAAACGAGTCAAATCCTGCTGTTACAGGCTGAATTGTGTTCCTTATCCGCGTCCCCCTCCAGGTTCCTAAGTCGAGGGGCGCCTGGGTGGCTCAGTGGATTAGGCCTCTGGCTTGGGCTCGGGTCAGGATCTCAGGGCCCTGGGATCAAGCCTGCATGGGGCTCCCTGCTCAGCGGGGAGTCTGTTTTTCCACCTCTCTCTGCCCTTCCCCCTGCTTGTGCTTTCTCTGTCTCTCTCAAATAAATAAACAACATAGTTTAAAAAAACAAACAAACCAGCAAACTCAAAAGCTGAAGTCCTAACCCCCAATACCTCAGAATGTGACCTTATTTGGAGATAGGGTCTTTACAGAGGTAGTTAAACTAAAATAAATTCATTAAAGTAGGTCCTAATTCAATGACTGGTTTCCTTAGGAGAAAGGAGATTTGGACACAAACGCATAGAGAGGGAAGACAGCCATCTACAGATCAAAGTCAGTGCACGGGAAGAGTCCCTCACAGCCTTCAGAAGGAGCCAGCTCTCCTGACACCTTGACTGTGGACTTCCAGCCCCTAGAGCTGTCAGCTGATGGGCTTCCGTGGGTTAAGCCAGCCCGTCTCTAGTACTATTTGTTACGGCGCCTGAACAAGCCAATGCACCTGCCCATTCACATTTTGGGAGAATTGAAGCAAGCTGGGTTTAAGCATTTACTATGCTAGAGAAACATTTTCTGCTCGGAAAGTGATAGTCAACACAAACCCGGTGATGGAACTATTCTTGGAAGAGAATAGACTTTAAGTAACCTTAAGCCATTTAGAAACCCCCATTGTAAGTGGCATGAGGAAATCAAATGATTCTAAACCGCTTGACATACACAGGTGGGGGCTTCTCGAAGGCTCATCCAGTTCCATTCTGCGGCATTTTCCTTGGGCAGTCGTGATGACTGTGATCACCAATGGAAGCGCTTCGTACCAAGGCAGGAAAGGAAGGGGGCTGTGTGTGTATCCGTATGTGTGGTGGGATAAGCAAAGATCCACGTATGTGAAAATACGTGAGAGAATGATCGTGTATCTGGGTGGAGCTGTGTGAAACTGCGTCTGTTAGAACGAGGTCTGAGAAGAGCTGGCTGTGCAGGAAACACTCTGCGAGGGGAGAAATGTTTGTGTGACAAGGCGTGTGCGTGTGTGTGAAAGGGAAAGAAATATTTAGTGTCCGTGGGAAGAAACACGTGTATAAGAGATACGTAGGTATGTGAAAAAGGGCCTATTGAGCGAACGACATGTGCTGTACGCATTCAGGAAAGCAGATACAGGTAAGGAACACATGTGTTAGCATGTGTATACACATGTAACAAGGAAGTGTGTGTGAAGGATAGAAGAATGCACGTGCGTGTGTGTGTAAGTGTGCGAGAAGTGTATGCGTGTAATTCTTTAGAAGGCTGGTCAGAGAAACAAATGTGCCCAGAAGCCATGTCTAATTGCCTTCCTGACCCCATGGCCTCCTCCAGAACCCTGCTCACTCAGTGTGCTTCGGGATTGACAGCTCCTTTGTAAGCCTCACGTTGGCCACCACAGATTTTTAGTTTGGTCCCATTCTTGTTAACATTTTAAACGAGGTTGATTCTCCTCATTTAAGAAAATATCTTGAAATTATTTTTTTAAGTCTTTGGTTCAAGTTCAGTAAAGACATGTAAAATAACTGGGTCAGGTTTAGTTCAGGAAAAATAGATCTCATTATTTGTATTTGCGTGCTACTGTTTAAATCAATAAACCAGGAACAGAATCATTTGATTCATTAAGCAGGAGAACGACACAGTTTTTTCACGAGATCTCATTTCTGGTCTAATTAATTCTTCGTTGGTAGGAGCCCATGCCTTTCTAAATTTATTGTAGATTTTAAGGATAGGATTAAATGGCTTCCCCAAAGTCATTGTGTTAATTAGCTAAGGTGGGGGACATCTTTCTAAGAATTTTTCCCCAGCAGTATTATCACATTCACTTTGATTCTTCTGGTGAGCCAAATTATATTTTTGTCTTTATTGAAAATGACTCCCTTTTTAGTGTTGGTTTCGAAGAAAGGAATTAATTCTTGGAATGACTTGATTATAACAAGAGATAGGCAAACTGTGGCCCATGGGCCAACTCTACTCACTGTTTTTGTTTGGGTCCTAAACATTTTTTTATGGTCCTTGAGGTAAATTTTTAAAAAATAATTTTAAAAGGTATAATTTAAAGTATTTATATAGAAGAATTGCCTAAATTTTGCCTCGCAGCTGGTAAAACCTAAAATATTTACTTCTGGCCCTTTATTTAAAAAAGTTTGCATACCTTCTCTACTCTGCAGGATTTCATTTGCTTGATAAAATGTAAGGGGAAAAAATGACTACCCTAAACTATACAGCAAACCGAATTGGTTTTGTTAATTCAACAGACCTATTGGTTAATGTTAATTGGTTAATGTTGGTTAATGTTAATTCAACAGACCCATTGGGTACATGTTTTTACTGGAGGGTTGAAAATGGGCTATATTCTAGAAATACGAATATGATTTCTAGAATGTTCACTACCGTCTTGTTCATAATTATGAAAAACTGGATCAGCTCCAACATCTACCAACAGAAGAAGGTGTATATAAATTGTGCGAGTCATACAACAGAATACCATTTAAAGATTTTACTTATTTATTTGAGAGAGATAGAGAGAGAGAGAGCATGATCTAAAAGAGGGAGAAGCAGACTCCCTGTTGAGCAGGGAGCCTGACACAGGCTCCATCCCAAGACTCTGAGATCATAGTCAGAGCCAAAGGCAGACACTTTATGAGCCACCCAGGTGCCCCTAGAACACCACTGAGCAGTTAAAATACATAAAGTAGTGGGGGGGGGCGCGATGGGGTAACTGGGTGATAGACATGAAGGACAGCACCTGAGTTAATCAGCACTGGGTATTATAAAAGAGTGATGAATCACTGACCTCTACCTCTGAAACTAAGTTAAAAAATGAATAAAGTAGGGCTTTGTGTAGGACTAGGGGGCTCTTACAAACAATATAAAGCCAACCCACCTGCTTACAGAACGAAACACAGAATCTAACACACAGGAAGTTGCAGAACTAGTAAAAACACTATACAGAGTTCATGAATGCATGCATAGCAGTAATAGTACAAAAACACGGTTGGGATGTTTTAGACCACTACTGGGGGGGGGGTTGGGGAGGGAAGAATTGGGATCTGGAAGGGCTGTCCAGGGGCTTTGACTGCACTGTGATATTTCTTTTTAACATGAAGATTTGAAGCAAGTATGGCAAGATACTAGGACTGGCTGGTTCCTGGGCACACAGGGAGGGTTCGTGATGTTATCTCTCTAGTGCACATTTGAAATCTTTCGTAATAAGAAGGAAAATGATGGTGCTGCCGTTCCTAGCACAGATCTGCCAGGATTCTTCCAGGCAGTTCTCCTACTTTGGATGCGCTGAGGGCGGCATTTACTGGAGCTGTTCGCTCATTCTCCTTCCCTTGTTTAACCCCCAGGTTCCTGAACTGTCACTCGCCAGTCCCAAAGGACAGTGACTCTTGGGCCCAAGACCTCACGGGCAGGGCGTGCAGGTGAGGGGCAGCGAGGGCACAGAGCAGGTTCTGCAACTCGCAGGTTCTTGAAATCACGGGGGCAACGGCTTTGGCTTCAAGAGGACATCTCCAGTTCTCCTTCTCCTGCCCCGTGCTCACTGCTCTGGCTACTTCTGCACCACGCGCCTGCGAGGTCTGCAAAGTCTTCTTTGAGGTTCGTTCTTTTAGTCCTTCCTTCATTCACTCCTTCTTCCGACCGGACGCGGGGGCCAGGGCAAAGGTGGCCGGTCCCACCCGCCGGAGCCTGGACTTTCAGAATCCTCCTCTTCTCTGCTGGCCCCAGGCCGGTCCCCTCGTCTCCGCTTGCTCACTAGGTCTGTCGGGGACCGGGGTCTTCCAGCCCCCGCTGTTGGAGCGGGTCCGCGGCGCTGCGGGAGACGGGAGGCGGGGGGAGGGGCGGGTCCCGCTGGGCACCCGGGCGACAACGACCCTCTGCAGGGCTCAGCCCGGAGGCCGGGCGCGGGGGTTCCCGGGGTCCTGGGCGTGGAGTCACTGAGAGGTCTGGGCTCCTCTCTCGCTGCCCCACAGACTTGCCTTGTCTCCTCCGGGCGCCTGGGTCCCAAGTGACAAAATGACCTCTGTTCTCCGAAGGTTCTTCCCACGTCTTTCCAGACCCCCCGCCCCGCGGACTCCGCTGTGGCTGGAGAGGCTCCAGGACTTGGTCCCACGGGAGTGCAGGGGAGGGGGGTACGTCAGGGTAGGGGGCTCGCGGGCCGCTGCCGAGGGGTGCGCGTGGAATCCCTTGGGGAGAACCGAGAAGAAGGCGACATTTCCTGGGCGCAGGCGGCGCACCGTGGCTGGGAGCTTCGGGTGGGAATTTTCTGGAGACGCGCGCGGGGGGCGCGGTCCTGCTGGGCGCCCGGCCAACTTGGACCCTCCGCAGGGCTCAGCCCCGTCCCGGCCTGGGTGCGGGGACCCGGGCACCGGGTCGGGGAGACGAGGGGACCGGGGTGCCACCGGGGCGAGAACCCCGGCGGGGAGGCCGCGGGACTTCGCTCGAGTCGCCTCGCCCCCTCCCCTCGCCGGACACCGCCCTCGCCGCGACCCTTCCCCAGTCGGGTCCCGGGGCGGCCGTGCCCACCTCGCGTCCCTCCCGCGCGGTCGGCCCGAAGACCCGGAGAAGTGGACTACAGGGGGTGCGGCCGGGGTCAGGGGTCGCGTCCCCGGCGCCGGCCGTGCTCCGCCGATCCGGGCTTTGCCGAGCGCCCCCGGCCCGGCCGGAGCCCAGGAGCTGTGGGTGGGACGGCGGCCGGGAGGCTGGGCTGGCCCTCCGACGGCGGCGGTCGCGGGGAGCGGGGCAGCGTCCGCGGCAGGACAAAGGCCGAGGTGAGAGCGGCCCCGCCGCCGGGCCGCCGGGCTCCGGAGCCGGGCGCGGGGCCCGGAGCGCAGGGCGCGGGTGAGCGTGGGTGCTCCCCCGGCCGGCGCCCGCGAAGGAGGCGGGGTAGGGGCCGGTGCCGGCCTCGAGGGCACGTGGGACCCGGGTGCTGCAGCCTCGTGTGCGCGCGCGCGCGTGTGTGTGCGGGAGGTCGGGAAGGTTGGAGAGCGCGCCCTGGGCGCCTGGCACTCGCGGAGCCCTCTGGAGGGGAGAGCTCTAACAGACGACAGTGCCGGCGGTCGTGATTATTTTGGGGGTGTGTGTCTGCGTCTGTGTGTTTGAAGAGCTGGAGTCCGAGGTGGCAGCCACATCTCCCCAGCAAGGGACACCGGAGAAAATGGGGCTTCCTCCCAGAACGGCTTGGGACCGGCTCTGAGGGAGGTGGGGGCTTAGAAACTAGAGCCCAGTTTTGCGTCTTGGGAACAAAGGCTGGTTTCTGTCCGAGAAATGTGTGTGTGTGTGTGTGTGTGTGTGTGTGTGTGTGTGGCCGCGGGGGCTCCAGGCCGGGGTGGAGGCCAGGGCGAACCGCCATTCACTGGGAAGGATGCTGGGCCATTTTGCTGTCAACCCTCTTTTGATCCCTGGTCGTGAAGACCTGTAGAAAAGAGGGACTCCTGAATTTGCAGACTAAAGCTTTTCTTGACTAAATTCTTATTATAGAGGTGAGTGTTGCCTCCAGGCTCCAAGGCTGTTTTTAGGAGGCTTTAAAGCGATCAACATGTACATTTCACTTGAAGGAAAACTTTGATTCCAAGTAAAAGCATTTTAGTTTCTGTGTTTAACACTGGAGGTTAGACCTGGGGAGAGCTGGCGGTCTGGGGAGGGTCTGAGCTTTGTCTTAAAGAAATGTGTTAATGTCATCTTGGTCTGCCGCACTTTGTAGGAAAATGTAACCAGGAGTTTTGAAGGCCATTAGTTTAAAGACATTAGGACCCTACCTCTAACTCTTTGTCAAGAATGTCTTAAATCCCTGGGCAGATTTGAAGAAGTCCTTAGAACCAATCCTTAGAAAAGTTTGTTTCTGGGAAACAAAAACCAAATTAAAAATGTGAAGCAAGGAAATGAAACACAGGTGAGGAAATGTTTCTACACGTCTTTACATGCTGGAATCTGGCTCGTTTAAAATTTGCAATGTGATCGGTGACAGTTTCCATTCCCCAGAGCAGTGGATGAGGGGCGCTGCTGTTTTCTAGAACAAGTATTCTTTATGGAGTAAGAAGTAAGCTCGGTTGCAGCTGAAATTCTATCCTCCTTTCTTGTTATTGCAGATGGTTTAAGTGGTTTGTTTGTGGTTTAAATGTTTTTAATTAGTGAAAAATAGCCAGTTGGACCAATACCTGTGATCTTACTTGGTGGGTACTGTGAAGCTACACTTGAAATATGTGTATTTTTGTCTTGGGATTTTTACCAGGAAAGTTTGTAATCTCCTAGAGTCTGTCTAAAGCTTTCTGTGCCAAATATGAAAGTGACTGTTCTTTCTTTCATTTAGTAAGTAACTTACTAACCTCACATGGTGTTATAAGTTCATTCTGGTACCACCATCATTTTGACATTAGAAATCTGCTTTTGAAGAAAATGGTGTTCATTTTGTAGATTACACATTTGAATTGTTTAGCACTTCCATAGTGTTTAGAGGCACTTTCCAAAGGAGAGCTAGTAAAAGTTTGAAAAATCAGAATGAGAAGAAGACAGACTGTAGTTTAAAGAGAGAGGGAGGTCCCCAGCCCCCTGTGCCCGAGCCCCCCCAGTGCCCCTGAGGCATGCCAGGCAGTCATCAGAATTGAGAGGGACCAGGACATGAAAACAAAGGCTGTGGTATAGGACCCTTCATGCACCAAGAGAGTAAAGGGAGCCTGCTTCTAATAACTGCACCTATCCCCGGCCCCCATGCTTCAGGGGTTCTGGCCCAGACTGGGAAAGGAAACCTCTTGGGCTTTCGTGGGGTCAACTGACCATGAGAGCTGGCTGCGGGCGGCCTGGCCTGGACATTCCGGAGGGCCCTTACCCTCTCTAATCTCTTCAAAAAGATTCCAGGCAGTTACTCTTCTCAGCTCATACACTGCTTAGTGGGCCCTCTTGGCTTTTTGTTTCAGTTTCTGGATATACAGATAAATTGTAGGACATTAAAGTTAACTGTACTTAAAAAAAAGTAGGAGACGGGCGCCTGGGTGGCTCGGTGGGTTAGGCCTCTGCCTTCGGCTCAGGTCATGATCTCAGCGTCCTGGGATTGAGCCCCGCATGGGGCTCTCTGCTCGGCAGGGAGCCTGCTTCCCCCTCTCTCTGCCTGCATCTGCCTCCTTGTGATCTCTGCCTGTCAAATAAATAAATAAAATCTTAAAACCCCAAAAAACCACTGAATTTGATATGCTTCTAAACATTGCTAAAAATTACATGTTTTGTAATACATATATTAATGTCACTTTGTATCTCTTTGCATTTAAGTGTTATATTATCATTTCTTCCATGTTGTCTTTTTAACTAATTTTATAGCCTATTGTATAAAAATGGTAATATTACTATTTCTGTAGCAGATTTTTGGCCTTTTCCTAATATTTCTACCTTTGATGTCTTTTCATTTTGATTAAACATTACCCATTGATGGTAATACACATTTCTAAAACTTGACTGCTCTTAGAGATAAAAAAAAGTTTACCTTCTGGGATATAAAGTGGGAAAGGAGGCAGCCTTGCTTTGGTCCACTTAATCTCTTAGCTCATTCTTCTTTTTTTTTTTTTTAAGATTTTATTTATTTATTTGTCAGAGAGAGAGAGAGAGAGACAACACAAGCAGGCAGGGTGGCAGCAGAGGCAGAGGGAGAAGCAGGCTCCCAGCTGAGCAAGGAGCGGGATGCGGGACTCAAACCCAGAACCCTGGGATCATGACCTGAGCCGAAGGCAGCTACTTAACCAACTGAGCCACCCAGGTGTCCCTCTTAGCCCATTCTTAATTGTCTCTGCCATTTATTACTCTTGGTAACATAATGATATGCATTTCATTTACTCCACCAAATTATGGGCTTCTTGCAGACAGAAGTGCGTGTCTGAATTTCCTCCGAATCCCTCTAGCGCTCAAGCAAAGCTTGGCATGTCACAGGTGCTCAAAATATTTTGGGGGGAGGCAAGTATATTTCGGGGGCTGCGTGAGAATCCTAAGCCTTCTCAGAGGTGTGCAATGATCAGTCTTGATCCAGCTGATTCCCGTTACCTAGTTTGTTATGGAAAACATTGAACATGGACAAAAGTGGGAAGACAGTAAAACACACTTCTTTGAAATCATCACCCAGCCTCGACAATTGTCAACATTTTGTCAATTTTGAATCTCCCTGCACCCCCGCCCTGCCCCATCCGTGTGCCGCCCCCCTCCCGCGCCCCCCCCCCCTGCAACCCTTCTGGACCCCTTTGAGCTCTAAGACATGATAGCATATCCTACCCCTGTGTTTTTGACAATGAGTTTACCTCCTTATCCAGTGGGAAGGGCATGTCTTTGGAGGCTCGGCCGAAGAAGTGGGTTCTCCAGGAGGCTGTGTCACAGAAAGGCCAGTGATCCGAAGGGGAAATGGCCTAACTTGTTCGGTTTTGACCTTGAGAGATCTGGTTCTCCTCTCTGGGCTCATGTCCTATCCCTGTCATCCGAGGAGCCTGACCTAGGTAAGTTTCCTTCCAACTTTAACTTTGTTCATGCTAAAGCCTGCCTTTCGGTCTACTGCGGTCATTCTCAAACTGTGGTCCCTGGCTCAGCAGTTTCAGTGTCGCTAGGGAACTTGTACGAAATGCAGATTCTCAGACCCCTGCCTAGACCAACTCAGAACCCCTGGGGGCCAGTGGCCGGGGCGGTTTGTGGTTTAATAAGCCCTCTGGGTGATTTTGATGACCGGCCAAGCTTGAGAAACACTAATCTGCGAAGGTAAGCCCAGTGTCTGTGAGCCCTTTTAAAGAGACAAACAAAAACCTGCTGGAAATTGTGCCTTTACCCATCATCTGGCCCTGGAAGTCAGTCCATGCACAGGCTTCTACCCCCTGTGCAGGCCTCTGTTAACTGTGGAGGGACTGCCGGATCTTTTGTTGATCAGGAAATCTGGTTGGCAGTTATACGTTCTTGCCAAAAATATTTGGGAGAGAAATTATGAGATCAAATGTTTTTGAACTGGGGCGTATATAGGCCATTTTCATTAAAAACAAAACAATACAAAACAAACAGTTGAGGGGTGCCTGGCTGGCTCATTCAGTAGAGTATGTGACTTTGGATGTCAGAGTTGTGAGTTCAAGCCCCACATTGGGCGTGGAGCCTACTAAAAAAAAAAAAAGATTGAAAACCACTTAATGTGACTCACCACGTTTGTAATTACGCAAATATTGGTTTAGCATCTTATCTCCCCATGGCACCTTGGTAAGTGCTGTGCAGAATCAAATTGCCTTTGCTCACTGTCGTGCCTTAGCGCCTGGCACAATGGCTGGCCCGTAGTAGGTGCTCAGTAAATATTTGGTGGATGAATGAGTCTTTGTTCTACAGGACCTTACAGAACTCTGGATAGAGCCAAGCCAAATGCTGATAGAATCAGGGAACAATTAAGGGTTCCACTTTGAGGTCTTGACTCCAAATGTAGGAGAATTTGAGCCAAAAGTCCAGTTAGTTTCTTATTTGTCAAGTAAAAGTATCTATCATATGCTTAGTTCTGTATTAGACTCGGGGGAGAAGTGTAAGGACGGTACAAGGGAATGAAATAAGGAGCTCACGCATATGAGAACATTTCATTGATTCACAACTACCTTTCATTCCACTGCTTTTATGCTCCCCCACCCCCCTTAATCTTAATTACCTCCTTTTGGTTCTGTCTCCAAGTACAGCAAGGCTGGGAGTTAGGGGTTAGGGCTTCAACATATAAATTTGGTGAGGGGTGGGGCACGAGGCTTTAGTCGGTAACACACTGCAAAGATTACCCCTGAGGCGAGCATACCCAGTTTTGGATCCTGTAGTTTGAGGATCGGTTTGTAAGAGCGCACAGGAGCTCCCAGTGCTGGCTCGGGGGACTCTGAGGAAGAAGGGCACTCCTCTCCTGGTGTAAGGCTTGGAGCACATATAGGAGATAGCTGGTTCTGGCGCCTCTAGTATGATTTAAGAACCGAACACCATTTGATTACTTGAAAGCAGTAACAATTGTCTTTTATTAAAGACATTAATTTCATATGTACAACCTAGGCATTCAGCATCTCTACATGTCATGCTGTGCTCACCCCATGGGTAGCTCCCACCTGTCACCATACGGTGGGATTCAATACCATTGACTAGTGAAACCGAGTAAATAATGGAAAGGTTCCTGCAGAGTTAGCTGTGGGCTCTACTGGGTTCAGTTGTCTTATCGAATTGTAGAAGTTTCAGAGTTTTCATTGTAAGCGTTATAAATTGGTTCCTTTGTGACAGCAGCATAACATTGCACGCATCTAGTTGGAAGTAATTCGTAGTCATCACAGAACTCGAGGCCAGCAGAGGGAGTGAATCCCCTTCCCTTATCAGTGGGAAGGTTATCAGTGGGGCCAAGTCACTGGGAACCGAGAATTACATGGCTACTCTGGGCCAGGTTCCAGATGTAGGGGTATGTCATTCAGCCCCCCACAACTACCCTGTGAAGGGTAGGCATTGCCGTTCCCATTTTGTATGCCAGAAAACCCAAGTCCAGAGATGTTCAGTGACATGTTCAAGCTCATATGACAGGTGGATGCTGTACCAGGATTTGGACACATCGGTTCGACTGTAAAGCTGTACATAGACATGCCAAATCTCAGCATAAGAAAAAGTCTGTGTCCATGCTGTGAAATTTTCATCTCTGTTTCAAGTTAATTTCTGCATGGACTTATTTGTCTGCCTTCGGATCCCCCCTTCTGGCCCTTGGGCTGGTCAGAGTAACACCTGTCTCTGAGGACAATTGTTCTGCCCCTTTCCCCTCCGTCATCTCCCCTGTTTCTTTCTGAGGACCTGCATTTTCTCACTGGCTATTATGAAGGATTAGTCTAGAAACTTCTCCGGCCCTCTTTTACTAAGCTATATTCTTGGTTTTGCCTGGAGAATTAATAATGGTGACTTTCGTAGCTCCAAGAGAAGTGCTTTGCCCCACTGTGTCCACGATGCTGGCTTGATTTCACCATCGTCTTCAAATCACAGACTTCCTCCTGCTTTTTTTTTTTTTTTTTTTTAAAGATTTTATGTATTTATTTGACAGAGATCACAAGCAGGCAGAGAGGCAGGCGGGGCGGGGGGGAGCAGGCTCCCCGCTGAGCAGAGAGCCTGACGCGGGGCTCGATCCCAGGACCCCGAGATCATGACCTGAACCGAAGGCAGAGGCTTTAATCCACTGAGCCACCCAGGCGCCCCTCCTCCTGTTAATTCTTGACTGTCTACAGCATCCCTTAGAAGTTAGCAGAGAGGAAAGGTTCTTGGTTGAGCAGAAAGTGAGAACTACTGTAAGCTCTCATCTCTGAAGGTTTAATTTTTTTTCTCAAAATGTTAGTTTGACAGCAAATTCAACCTGTTTGATCAATAAACCCATATCGAATGCTTACTCTATGCCAGATTTTGCGGTAGGTGTGGTGAGGGCCACACAGTGTATAAAAGCCATGGGCCCTGCCCTCATGAGGCAGTCTATAAACTATAGAGATAGAAAGTATTGCTGTTATTCCTACTAATGCCTACAGACATGCAAAAAGTAGTATTTGGGCTGGTATGTTTGGGGATGTAGGGAAACTGAATCTGATTGGGAAAAAGTGAGGGAAGAGATAAATCATTATTGACTTTGTCCTAAGCTTAAGTACTTGACATATTTCACCTCACTTAATCCTTACTTGGTAAAGAGAGTTGTGTTCCCGTTGTAAAGATGGAATAGAATTGAGAAAATCCAGTGGACTTACTCAAGGTTTATATGGGCAGCACATGTTGGAGAACCCATTTTTGTCTGGCTCCAAAGTGGGAGTGGGGGCTGGACAGATTCTGGCTGAGAAGATGGGCCTTATGGGTCTGAGTGTACCCCACACTGAAGCCATTTTCCCTGACCTCCCATCCCACAGACCCATGAAGCTTTGGATTTGTAGGACATGGACCAGCTGTATCAGCATCACTTGGGAAATCATTAGATGTACATTGTAAATGTAAATTCTCTGGTAACCCCCTCCCCAATTTTCTGAATCAGGGTCCCTGCTGGTGGGGCCCGGGAATTTGTTTTCAGGAGCCCTCCAGAGGAGTCTTATCAGTGCTAAAGGTCGAGAAGCACAGCTCTAGAAGCTGCTTTAGAACTGCCTTGGCAAGAGGTCAGTGGAAGGGATCTTTGATCTATAAATCTGGAGACCGTCCCGGATGCAGCTGCTGACTTCTGGCTTCTTAGTCGGTCTTGCTTTTAATGATCCTACTTCTGTGTCAATGAGGGTGAGCTGGGTGCTCAAGGTAAGGGGAGTGTGGTTAAGAGCTGGTTGTCTGGAGTCGTGCAAACCCAGTGTCAAACTTGAGCCCAGCTGTATGTGGGCAAGCTGCTTCACTCTCTCTAGGTTTGTTTCTTCATCTGTAGAATGGGCCAATGCTAATAAATGCCTCACAGGGTGGTTGCAAGAATTCAGCATGCCATGTGTGAGCCAGATGCTGAGAACACACCTGCAGTCTGTCTTGGGGGCTGGCCTTAGAGGCGCTCTCCCGTGGGGGTGCTCATTTCTGAGAGGTTAAGGCAGTTAAAGCTCCAGAAGGTGATGCAACTCGATTTTGCGCGTTCCTGGGTCTGGGTCTGACTGCAGAGCCCTGTCCATCCTTGCCCTCCTACGGTACAGTTGCTGTGGAAATTGTTCTCAGGAACCCCGTTTCTGGGGTATCTGGTTGGCTTAGTCAGTTAAGTGGCTGCTTTCGGCTCGGGTCATGCTCCCAGGATCCTGGGATCGAGCCCCGCATCGGGCTCCCTGCTCAGGGGAGAACCTGCTTCTCCCTCTCCTTCTGCCTGCTGCTTTGCCTACTTGTGCTCTCTGTCTCTCTAATAAATAAATAAAATCTTTAAAAAATAAAAAAATAACAGGAATCCCGTTTCTGCCCAGAAAGTCTCCATGCCTCGCTCTTGCACTGGTGAGCCGAGGCGCTGGCCACACCGGGCGCTGCTCTCAATTCACGGGGCTGCAAAAGCCTCTCAGACTGGGGCTGGGGTCACCACTAGGGCCTTCTTTCAATTATTTGATCACCATGGAAGGGAACAAAAATGCCTTGTTAGGATTTTAACCCCCTCTGCTTATATTTATCTGAGGTCATTTGCATGGGTGAAAAGGAACAGATTCAGACGTAGCCCTTGGATGCTCCCTTCCAATCCCCGTTTATACTGTGTAAAGCTTGCGAATTCCCAGGAGGCTTCTCACACCGAGACAAAGGCAAGGGATAACACTGCATCTTCTCCAGCCCTATGTCTGCACTGGAATATCTGATTCCCAAAGCAGGGCGTCTGGACAAAGCATTGTCTGCGCTCAGATGCCAGAATAACAGCAAGTCGCTAGCAAGAAGAATATTTTTAAAAAATGCTGATCATTGTTGTTTATTTTAAATTAACATTTTTATTTTGAGATAATTATAGATTCACATGTAGTTGCAAGAGATAATACAGAGCTCTTATGTACTCTTCCCTCCTTTCTCCCAACGGCAGCATCTTGCAAAGCTATGGTACAGTATCACACTGATTGTGCCGTCCCTGCAGGGAGCCCTTATGTTGCTCTTTCAGGAACACAGCTGCCCCTTCCCCACTCCTATCCTCCCATCCCCGATTCCTGGCAATCACAGTTCTATTCTCCAGTTCTATAATTTGGTTGAGTCACAAATATTTCACGCACGGAATTATGCAGCATGTGATCTCTTGAGACTGGCTCCCTCCTCGTCCCCACTTAGCGTAATCCCCTGAGATTGACATCAGTTGTTTTGAGTGTCAGTCCTTGATTCTGTTTCATTGTTGAGTCTGTGCCGCGCTGTGGATGTACCACAGTTTGCTGAACCGTGAACCCATTAAAGGATATCTGAATTGCTTCCAGTTTTGGCTGTTATGAATCAAGCTAGTGTGAACATTTTAGGTTTTTGTGTAAACATAAGCGTTAGTTTCTGGGGAATAAATATCCAAGGGTCCAATTGCTGGATCTTATGGTAGTTGTCTGTTTAATTTGATAAGAAACTGGAGAACGGTTCTCCAGGATGGCTTTACCGCCTTACCTCCCACCACTCTTGTTTGAGGGTCCAGTTTCTCTGCATACTCAGCATTTGGTGATGTTGCCCTTTTGTGTTTTTGCCAACCTGATGGGTGTCTACTTATATCTTACTGTGGTTTTAATTTGTATTTTCCTGGTGGCCAGTGAGGCTGACCATCTTTTCATGGCTTATTTGCCATGTGTCCTTCTTCTTTGGTAAAATGTCTCTTCATAGTTTAACTGTTGAGTTTTGAGAGTTCAAAAAAAAAAAAAAAAAATCCCGGGTATTGGTACTGTGTTGGGCATGTGGTTTGCAAATATCTTCTTCTGTTCTGTAGCTTGTCTTTTCATCTTCTTCACGGGGTCTTTGCGGAGTAAAACTTGCACATTTCGATGAGGTCACGTGTATCAATGTATCATTTTAAGGATTGTGTTTTTGGCATCAAACCTAAATAGTCTTTGCCTCGCCCTAGATCATGATGATGTTCAACTGTGTGTGTGTGTTTTTCTTAAAGTTTACTCTTTTATGTTTTACGTATAAGTCTGTGATCCATTTTGAGTTGTATACGGTGTAAAGGTTTAGGTCAATTTCATTACTTTGCAGGTGGGTATCCAGTCATTCCAGCACCATTTGTTGGAAAGCCTGTCTGTCCTGCATCAAATTGCTTTTGCATTGATTTCTTTTAAGATTTTAAGAATTGGTGTTTTTTGGAATAGCTTGGAGGACATTAGGAGAAGGAAGAGAAAAATGAAGGGGGGAAAATCAGAGGGAGAGAGGAGCCATGAGAGACTAGGGACTCTGGGAAACAATCTGAGGGTTTCAGAGGGGAGGGAGTGGGGGAATGGGTGAGCCCGGTGTTGGGTATTAAGGAGGGCATGTATTGAATGGAACATTGGGTCTTATATGCAAACAATGAATCATGGAACACGACATCAAAAACTAATGATATACTGTATGGTGACTAACATAACATAAAAGAAAAAAAAAGAATTGGTGCTTTTTATTACCAAGTCAAATATATTGGGTCATAAAAGAGTCTAAGTTTGCACAATAAATTTGAGGTGCTCAGATAGCTACTTTTAGGCTTTAAAGAGATCATAACAGCACAGGGTTACTGTAGGTCAGGACTTGCTGGCACTTAGGTGGGGGTGTGAGGCGTGGTATGGGGAATCTGGGTGGGTGGTGGGGGGCTGATGTCCTGGTGAATTTTGCTGCTGCTGTGCAGCTGGGCAGCCTTCCCCTCAGGGAAGGGTGGGTGACCCTGGGTGTCCTGGGTCAGTCTGGGGCACACTGACCTTTGGGGTGGAGTTGACCTTGCAGTAGGCATGGGCATGACCTGGTTAGGCTCCCACTTTGTCTCCTCTGTCAGCTGCAACCCTGCCGGATTGCTGACTGATGTCAGCGGTCAGCTCCCGTGCGGTGTCCCCGCCTCCTCGGTGGCTTCCAGCAGCTGTGGCCGTTTGAAAACCGGTGTATGGAACACACAGGGCTCAAGTGCAGCTTTGGAAGTCCGAGTTGACATTTTAGAAATTATTGTTTTATTTTAAGATGTGTTCTGTTTCTCTCTAAAATAGATAAATAAGTCTTTAAAAAAAATGGGGCGCCTGGGTGGCTTACTTAATTGAATGTCCTACCTTTGGTTGTGGCTAAGGTTGTGATCTCATGGGTCATGGGATCGAGCCCTGCACCGGCCTCCATGCTCAGGGGAGAGTCTGCTTGAGATTCTGTTCTGCTCCTTCCACTTGGTCCCTCTCTCTCTCTTTCTCTGAAATAGATAAATGAATGTTTAAAAAGATAAAATATATAAAAAAATAAAAATTAAAAAAAAAAAAGAAAATGTTTTCTGTTACACAAATGTGTTCATTGGAGAAAAGGGAGATAACACGGTTAAGCAAAATTTATCTGTAACCTCCATGCCCTAGGGTAATCCCTGTAAACACAAAATTGTTAATTTTGGAAGGAAGAAGAAGAAGAAGATGATGATGATTGCTTGTTTCTTTCATAAACTATTCTCCAGCTGGGCTTTCAAGACACAAAGCTGATTTGGGGGGAAAAAGGAAAGAAAGAAATTGTTTTCTCATCAGCTGGATGTGGAGAGTTCTGATGTCGCTGACCACATCGCCCACGAGGCCCGTGGTGGTGCAGTGGCCGGCGTGGGGGCATGTACCAGAAGGAGGGAGCAGGTGGGCCACTGCAGTCAGGACCGTGCGAATGATCTTTTGTTTCCAATGTTTGGCTGTCCGGGATGATGGCCGAGGACATCAAAGACATGTCTAAACACTGTTATCTGGCTCTGTCCTTTGCCCCGAGTGTGTAAGGGGTCTCCCCACAGGGAACCCTGGAGACCAAAACTTCCATCATGCTATTAATCCCAGGCAAGAACTGATCAATAACATTTGCATTCGCCGTCTCCAGCAGTCTCTCTGTTTTGTTCTGAGGAAAATTTATTTATTTACTTTGCTGATGAAAAGACTAGAAAACATTTTCTTCACATTTGAAATGTTAGATGTGTGACACTGCAGAAAAACTCATAAAACACAGACAAATACAAAACAAAAAACTATAATTCCTCCACCTAGAAATAAGTTCTCGTATTTTTAAATGTACATGTATAATACACATTTTACCAAAAAATGCCTTCGCATTGTATGTGTGATTTTCTGGTAGGTGTGCTAGGAACCTTGAAGATGTCTTTACTATAAATATTCCACTATGCAAATTTTGGTATCTGTATTCTGTCATAATCTCTTTTTACATAATTGTGTTGCATTATAGAATTGTTGCCTTAAAAAATTAAAATGGTATGGCTTCCTTTTTTGATTAGTAAGAGAATTCTTACTGTAGCTAAAGTTGTCCACTTGGCCAACAGGAACATGCCAGAGGTATCATTCAAGTAACATATTGTTTCTTGGGGGAAGCGTGAGATTTGCTGGGTTTTGTCCAGCGGCTCTAGCGTCCTTGACGTTTCATGGCAGGGAACGGATCCTGGTCAGACTTCTGCCCCTCACCGGGGCGCCTCTCTGGGAGGAGGTCTCAGCATGGGGGACCTGGCACATTTTCTGAGACCAGCTTTTGGCTAAGAAACAAAGATGAAAAGGTAGAGAGAATATTGGCAAGCTACTGTTCGATTTCGCTGTTAGCCTGGAGGTGTGAGAAAACAGAATAATTTGGGGGATGCCATGTCCCTCCCCCTGTTCAGCTGTCATGTGACTTGGCTGCCATGGAGAGCTCAGGCTGGAGGTCCCATCTCAGAGTCTCAGATCCCGCAGGGACAAAAGCTCTACCTTTGTGCTGACCGCACTGTGTTACGGTCACATGTTACCTGTGCCCCCCCCACCCCCTGGCACAGCCTGCCCAGCTCCTGGAGGGCAGGAACCAGGGCTCCCTCCTCCGGGCCTGCACTGGACCGGAGCAGAGTGCTGCAGCCTCCTGGAACTGGCCGGTGAACTTGCTCAGCGTTCCGTGAAGGGACGCTATTTCATCCAGTGCTGTTCCCTGTGGACTTTGCATTTATTCACTTATGTCCTGAGCTCTTCTGAGTAAATTGCTGCAGTGGTGGTGGGGAGCCCAGGGCAGCCCAGGGGCAAAAGGATGAGCCTGGGGGGTGGATTCTTTCCTTGATGGGATGTGACGTGTTTTAGACATTTCATGTGTATCTCTATGTCACTGTAACCCAGTTCTTTATAGAGTTTTTAGATTCTCTTTTGTGTTCTGCTTTTTGGAAAGATAATTTTGGGAGGTGCCCAACCACAAACACATGGGAAGTGACTGCTTCCTGCCAGGCCCATCCTACTTTCATTTTCAGGAATCGTACTCTTAAAGTGCCCTCCCCCCCCCTTTTAAAGATTTTATTTATTTATTTGGGAGAGAGAACGAGACAGCGTGAGAGTGCTGGGGGAGGGGCAGAGGGCGTCCAGACCGAAGCCTGTGTGCTCTCAAGCCTGTGTGCTCTCAAGCCTGTTGTTGGTGCCTCCGGACTATTCCCCTTCCAGGGCGGGAGGGGCAAGCTTCATTCCTGGTTCAGGAAAAGAAGGAGCTCCAGCTGGTGAAAAGAAAAGATTTTCACACCTGGGTGGCTTAGTCAGTTAAGCGTCTGCCTTCGGCTCTTTGGCTCCCGGTCATCATCCCAGGGTCCTGGGGTGGAGCCCTGCATTGCACTCCCTGCTCTGTGGGACATCGGCTTCTCCCTCTGCCCCTCCTTCCTGCTTGTGCACACACACGCACTCTCTCTCTCAAGTAAATACACAAACTAAAAAAAAAAAGAAAAAGAAAAGAGAAGATTTCCGGAGGATGGTTGTGTGGCCCGGGAGATGGTACCATCCCTGCCTCAGCATGTGCCTTCTTGGGTCAGAGGTAACCTCCCCAGTCTAGATACCTTGAACGGCTTTAAAGTTTCTGGGAGATACCATTTACTCTTTCATTGATTTCCTCAGAAATTCTAGTGGTCAATTTTGTAGGGGGAAAACAGAATTTTAAAAAAGGTGGTGGTGTTTTGGGTGACTTCGGGGAACGAGCTGAAAACCAGTGGCCGGAGCTGCTGCTTCTCCCCAGTAGTTCCTGATGTGGCGGAAACAATCAGAGAGCCCCCCCGCAAGCCAGGAAGTGTTAGTCCATCTAGCAGCCACTGCTACTTATTATCTTCAATTTCTTTTTAAATTTTGATATATTTTAATGGAATGATAATATTTCCTTTCCAGCTTTTAATTTTGATGTGATATAATTTTTACGGTAATTAATTGAAACTATTTCCACATCTTTGTGTTATATTTAATATGTTTAGAGAAAGGTATGCGTACATCAAGGTCATGATTGATAATAGAGCCCCGGAATATTGACTTTGTCCTTGAGGAACACTGATAATAACAAACTGATAAATTGTAACAAATGATGAAAGTGTTCCGAGTTACTTATAAACAGACATTAAAAGAAAAGCAGTCGTAAGGTATGCTGTAATAACTAATTACTTAGGGAAGATGATGGTACGTAGGGTTGGCGATCCTACAGGGGTGGTGCAGGGGTGCGGGGAGACGAGTAAGTTACATAAAGTTCTACAATGAAAAAGTGACAGGCTGGCATGAAATGTGTTACTATTTATTTTCTTTATTTTCTGTTGTATTGGCATACAGTGTAACACACAGTGTTGCACTAGTTTCAGGTTGTACAGCATCGTGATTCAGCAACTCTGTAATGCTGTGCTCGCGGCAAGTGTAGCGACCACCTGCCCCCATCTGATGTTATTACAGCACCACTGACTGGGTTCCCCAGGCTGCACCTTTCATCCGGTGACTTACTCATTCCCTAACTAGAAGCCCGTGTCTCCCGTTCCCCTTCACTCATTTTGTTCCCCTGGCCTTCCCGCAACTATCCATTTGTTCTCAGTATTTAAACGTCTGATTCGGCTTTTTGTTTGATCATTTATTTATCAAAATTTTTTAAATTTTATTTTTTAAAAGGTTTTATTTGTTTATTTGACAGAGAGAGAGAGAGAGAGATTCCACATAGAAGTAAAACCATGTGGCATTTGTCTGTATGACTTATTTGTTTTTGTTTTTACTTCTTTTAAAGATTTTATTTATTTATTTGACACAGAGAGAGAGCAAGCACAAGCAGGGGGAGGAGCAGAGGGAGAGGGAGAAGCAGGCTCCCCACTGAGCAGAGAGCCCCATGCAGGACTCAGTCCCAGGACCCTGGGATCGTTACCTGAGCTGAAAGCAGATGCTCAAGGCTATGAGCCCCCCACGCGCCCTGTCAGACTTACTGTACTTAGCATAACCCCTTCTAGGTCCATCCACGCTGTCGTGAGCGGCAGGATCTCACCCTCTCCCAGCCAGGCTGCTGCGTTTGCGGATTGCTGCAGCCGGTCTTTGTTCAGCGCCTGTGGTGGGTCAGGCATTGGGACAGGCTGGTGAGCCAAACAAACATGGGCCCTGCGTGCATGGGGGCTCAGCGGAGGTGGGGAGAGAGACAAGCTAACAAGCCCTGGATGGACAAGCGGGAATGCACTCAGATGGGAAGAAAGTCCCAGGAGAGCAGAAAACCCAGTGTAGACCAGGACGAGCTTTGCAGAGGGTTGGCGGTAACTGCGAGGCTGTCGTGACCCAGGAAACTGAGCGTCCAAGGGCGCCGCTGCCGTGGCAGGTGTCTGCAGGAGGGCGGATGCCGGGAAGGCAGAGTGTGCAGCCAGGGGCCTGCCCCAGCGGACCTTTCAGGGTTTGTTAAAGATGAGAGACTTTAACTTCAAAGCAGTGGGAAGCTGCAGCTGCAGGGGTTTCAGAGGGTGGGGTGGGAGTGGGGTGCAGGGGTCACTTAGTGGGCTGTCCCGCAACCCTGTGTGCTTCCCAAGCTGCCTCCGAAAACCTGATGCTCTCTGTGAAGCTTTCCGCCAGGCCGAGGAATGCCCAGGCAGATGTAGCTGAAGGGGTCGGCGGGCCCAGCCTCTGGTTTTCAAAGCTGGCTGGCAGGTGGCCTGCCTGGGTCCCTCCAGTCGATTCCGCCACATGGATTGGGGGCAGTTGTGAGCTGTTTCAGGCCGTAGTCATGACTGGTATCTCCTGCATGCCTTACCTCTACAGACTCCTAGTATTGCAAGAATTTGAGGCACCAGGGACCATTAATGGGGTGACCTCCCTTCTCTTGCTTATCTGCACAATTCCTGTTTGAAAGCCTGGCAGAGCCCTAGACTTGTAAGAAAGCATCCCTCTGTTTCCAGATTTCTCTGATGTCTTCTATCTCCTCTGTTTGAAGCTTATTGTTCACACTACAGAATTGAGGGGAAATTACTTGGGGGAAACCCTGACCCAGGCAAGCCCTGAGTCCTTGATGGCAGAGTAGGAAGGGTCTGGTAGGCACTCCCCGACTCTGCACACATTTGTGCACATCTGGAGAGATGCCAACTCCTGCTTCTTCCTTTGCTTTCCTGAACTCAAGGGCTCCCGACTCCAGCTTCTTTGATGAGTCGAGGAACCAAACCAGAAGGTCTGACATTCATAGATGCTGAAACTAAATTCAGAATTAAAAAAAAAAAGATTATATTTATTTATTTTAGAGGGAGAGCGAGAGCACGAGTATGAGCAGGGTGCAGGGCAGAGGGAAAGGAGAGAGAAAATCCTCAAGCAGACTCCCAGTTGAGCGTGGAGCCCCATGTGGGGCTCGATCCCCCAACCCCAAGATCATGACCTGAACTGAGATGAAGAGTTGGAGGCTTAACCCACTGAGCCACCTAAGCACCCCCTAAATTCAGACTTTCTGACTCTCCATCAAGTTTGCCAGCCCCTCGGGCAAGAGAGAGTGCCCCTCTCCTCCCCGCTTCTTCCCTCTGTTGTGTGGGGAGTGGGGGTTGGGTTTGGGGGGCATGTGCACAGTAACCAAGAAAGGGCGGGCTGGGATTCCCTTCCATGAGTTACAGGGACTTGATCTTTGGGTGCTGACATCCTTCTCAAGATGGTCACATGGGTGTGTAAGTGGAAGATGTATGTCTGTATCCTCACCTTTGGGATTCCTTGGTAGATTAAATTCATTGAATCATGAAAAGGTCAAGCAGGAGAGGTGCGTGTGCTCACACATAACGGCCCCACTGCCTCCACGAGCCTGGGTTGCCCACGGGGCATATAAAGTAAATAAAATTTTTCCCTTGTGGATGCGAACATGTACGATGTGCATCATATACATGTAAGAAAATATTTTCTGAAAATGGAAGCTGAGTGTGTGTGCTGTGGATTTTCTTGCCTATTTGATTCCTTAGTTTGGCAGGGGTGGGACTCGGGGGTTAGGCAGGATTCAGTCACCCACTTCTGGGCTCTTTTGTGGGGGGAGGGAATGTCATCACTTGGAAGGTGAAGGATGAGCCTAGGAGATTGGGGTCCCGTTGAGCGATACCATCCTCTGTGTCCTCGCAGGAGCATTTCCCACCATGCGCATCAGCTAGTGCTTGAGTGTAGACAGTGTAGACCATGGGACTTCCCGTCGTGGAGAAGCATGGTTTGGGATGGGAGCTGGACACGTAAGCAGGTAGTTAACACACAGCTGAGCGGAGCAGGGGGGAAGTGACCAGACTGCACAGAAGCTTTCTCTGGGCACAGAGCCTGTGCTGATGGCCTATGGGCACCAGGCACACTCAGTAGTCCAGGGAAGGTAACCGCTCAGGCCCAGAAATCAAAGCTTCTCTTCTCATGATCGGTCTCCCTGGCAGTCCTTTCTGCCCATCCTCACTCGCTCAGTGTGTTTTGTTAATTGGATGATGGGAAACCCTTTGAGGCGAATGGAGAACGTTAGGGGTCTAACTGGTATATTTATTATTATTTTTTAAGACCAGATGCCTTTACAAAGGGCTAGGATTTGGGGATGGCTTTCTCCAAAGGAGATATAGCCCTCCCCTTCTCTCCTTCCTTCATTTATTAAAAGTTTGTTATGCTTAAGTGTTGGGACATAGGCCAAGCAGGAAAGAAGAGAATAAGGCCTGGGCTTGCAGTTTGGTTGGTAGTAGAAGGAAGGAAAGTACCCTGAAGGTATTCTGGGAATGCAGGAATGCCAAGGAGCCCCTTTGGCTGGGAATGTCATGGAGAGCTTCACGGAGGAGGGTCGTCTGAGTTCTAGCACTTTGAAGGGATGTGGTATGAGGACCTGTGAAGAGAAGAGGACTTTCCCTCTGGAATGGAAGGAGCTGTAGGAGCACAAATTTGGAGGTCAGATGTTTTTTCTAAAATTGCATTTTAAGTGAGTATCTCCAGTTTAGCATTACGGCATGAATAATGATGGAGTCCTCTGGGGCCTGGTTTCTATTCTTCCGTACAAATGAGGCGGGTAGACTCGGTGATCGTGAAGGTGTCAGCTGAGGGCAACTTTTGGGGCTCAGACGGACAGATGGAGACATCTGGTTCTTGCTGGGCGCCAGGCAGAGCACTGAGCTCTTTACACTGGCCGCTTCTGCTGCCAGCCAAAAACTCAACAGTGGGCCTTGCCTCGTCCTGTTCTGTGGACGAGGTCGGGGCAGCCTGGGGAAGTCACAAAACTGGCTCACGAGTATGGGGTGTGTGTAGCCAGGCCTCCTGCCTCACCAGACATCCCACAGGTGGGGGGTTCATCCCCAATGCTCCAGACCCACAGCGGGCTTATAACTAACACCTTGGTTTTCAGAACTTTTGGGATCAGAGCTTCACCCACAGTAGCCGTCCTCGTAAATACAAAGTATTCACGTCACCTTGTGTGTTACATGAATTAAATATGGTGATTTGGATACAGAATTGCAAAATAATGAATAACTCATATAACCAAGGCATTAAAACAATACATACTAGTTTTGCTCAGCGGGTAATAAGACAAGCGTTGACATTTCCTCACGATGAGCTGATAGCACTGACAAGATAATGAGAAAACTAACAGCAACAGTGTGGCCTTCCAGTGACTGTCTACTCTGTCTAGCCGCTAGGTCAGATGCTTTATGTCTGATATCAAGAAACAGTAAAAGTGGGCCGCCTGGGTGGCTCAGTCGGTTAAGCGGCTGCCTTCGGCTCAGGTCATGGTCCCAGCGTCCTGGGATCGAGTCCCACATCGGGCTCCTTGCTCGGCAGGGAGCCTGCTTCTCCCTCTGCCTCTGTCTGCCTGTGCTCTCTCTCTCTCTCTCTGACAAAAAAATAAATAAAAAAAATCTTAAAAAAAAAAACAACAGTAAAAGTGAGCCTGTGTCATTTTACTTTTTAGTTTGTGACTATTTCAAAGAAGTTGTCCAGAACTTGCTGTTCTGTGCGATGGGCATGATTATTACTGACACAGGAGTCCCAGAGGCATGGAGCTCCCACCAGGACAGGCACAGCTACCTGCTTCTCCGAGTCCCTCCTCCCCTTTGCGGGTCCGGTGGTCCACACCAAGCTCGTCCTTCTGCCCCTGCTCTAGGCTGGGGTCCTGTGATCAGCTGCCACCTTGCTGGCCTTGGAGTGGATGAGAAAAAGGTATTTCGTGCTTTCCTGAATTATTCAAAGTAAGGATTTTGGTCTTTCCTTAATTCTTTCCTTTACGTTATCTAAACCTGGGTTGTGTTCCTTTGCAATAACGTCTTAAAGAAATGATCCTGGGAGGGAATCATAGCTTGGAAAGCCCCAAACCACATGGTAGATAGGATTGTTTTTAGAGGCTCCTAGACAGTCTCTAGCTCACTTCTCCAGTGGTTGAGTCTGCTCTCTCCTTAGAGAATGAACGACTCTACCAGGTCTGTCCCTACTGTGGTCCACATCCTGTCTGCCAGGCTGTTCTTGTCCACTTTCCATCCCCAGATCTTCCTTCTCCAGAGATCCTTAGCAGTTGGAATTTCTAATTCTCTCAAGGAAAAAACCCTAGTGCTTATAACTAGGGCTGGCTTTGCCCTCCAGCCCCACGCATCTGGGACTCGGGAGGACGACACTGGAATACTTCCCAGAGTTCATTTTCCAGTGAGTAGCTGCACCCCACGGCTGTATGGCAGCATGGGCTTTCCGAGTGTGGCCTCCCCTCTGTCCTTTGTGTAGGCCGGGGAAGATTTGTTTCCCATCCTTCCTGACGTCTCTGGATCGCCTCTCCTGCTTTTAGGAACAAGAACACACACAATACTTCCAGGAACAAACAGTCATTTTCCAGGACAGTGTAGTCTAAACCTATATTTAGAATGAAACAAAATAAAACAAAACATTCTTTTGAAGCCAACATAAACCGTAGGGATTTGGCTTCAACCTTGTGGAAGATGCTGTTTTTTCTAGATCTGCACCATATGCCGCCATTGCCGGAGCAGAGTCCCGTGGACCACTGCCTGCCCAGAGCGTCCTCTCGGGTGTCTTCTGGAGGAGCACAGACAACCTGAAAGCTGAGTCCAGACTCTTTTCCCTTACCACTGGCTTGCCAGAAATTACCATCTCCCGCTCCCCTCCCCACCGAGTCCCAAAGTTCTAGGGCCAAATCTGCTTTTTCCCTTTATTCCGTCTTTTGTTGTGGAAAATTTTAAACATACACAAAAGAAAGAAGATTATAATGAGCCTCCAGATACACATTGCCCATCCTGAGAAATTAGCAACACATGGAAATCTTGTCTTATCTACCCCATCTCTCCACATATAGTTTTCTTTTCTCTGCTGGATTATTTTATTTTATTTATTTTTTTTGGAAAATTTTTTTTTTCTTTTTTAATAGCCTTTTCTCAAAGAGGTTTATTTATTGGGGCACCTGGGTGGCTCAGCCGGGTAGGCGTCTGCCTTCAGCTTGGGTCATGATCTTTGGGTCATGGTCTCTTCTCAGCAGGGGGCCTGCTTCTCCTCTCCCTCTGCCTGCCCCTGTCTGTGGCTCTGCCTCCTTGTGCTCTCTATCATATAAATAGAGTCTTTAAAAAAAAAAGTGAGATTTATTAATTTTTTTGTTTTGAGAGAGCATGAGTGTACATGAGTGGGGGAGGGGCGGGGGGGGGGAGAGAATCCCAAGCAGACTCCCCGCTGAGCGTGGAGCCTGACACGGGGCTCGATCTCAGGACCCTGAGATCATGGTCTGAGCAGAAATCAGGAGTTGGACGCTTAACCGATGGAGCCACCCTGATGCCCCTAGATTTTATTTTCTTTAAGTACTCTCTATCCCCCAGCATGGGGCTCGAACTCACAACCCCAAGATCAAGAGTCGCCTCCTGCACAGCCAGGCGCCCCTGCTGGGTGATTTTAAAGCTCATCCCAGATACATAGTTTCATTCAGAAACACTTCTGCGGTGGCGCAGCCTACGGAGCGTGGTCAGTGGCCTTGTAGTAGCCTTGTATGGGGACGGACGGCAGCCACACCTGTGAGTGTCGCGTGCCGTGTAAACTGTTGAGTCACCGTTTACACCTGAAACTAAGGTCATACTGTGTGTCAACTATACTGCAGTTAAAACACCTGAAAGTACTTCTGTGGGTGTCTCTAAAGCGATTCTCTCTTTAAAGAAGCCAGTGCACCTAAATAAAAATTACCAGTAATTCCTTATAATCCAGCCTATCCAGTGGGCATTCCGTTTCCCCGGATGTATCATTGATACGTTTTTGCGGTTGGTTTGCTTGTTGGAATCAGGATCCAAACAAGGTCCGTATGTTGCATTTTTATTGATAAATCTCTTAGGGGCTCTTGATTTATAGCAGTTCCTCCCCCAACCCCCTTGCCTTTTATTTGTCGAGAACACCAGGTCACTGGTCTCTTGCAAGTCCCTACTTTCTGGATTCTACTGATGACATCAGTGGGCTGTTGCTGAATATGTACCTTTCCCCTGTATAGTCAGTAAATTGTAGCTTGATGTAGAGGCTGAAGGTCAGATTCAGGTTCAGTATTTGGCCAGACACATCCAAGTGATGATTTGTACCTTATACTGCCTCACAGCGGGAGGGTCGTGTCTGGTTGGCCCCTCTGTGATGTTGGTATTGGCCAGTGGGTTCAGGGATCGTGAGCCTGATCTTTCCATGTAAAAATTCCCCACCAGTCTTTCAGCTTTGGATGCAGCCACAGCTGATGGTCCCTGCCAAGATCCTGATTTCATTAGGGCCTGATACCTTGATTCATCATTTCTTCTTCATGTATTTGCTGGAATCTTACGGAGGACGTTCCCTCATCACTCTTTGGCTACTCTAAAATAAAATACTTTAAAATACTCTAAAATTCCATGGGAAAGGCAGGGGAAGGGCTTGGCTCTTTGTCCATCAGGTCTCAGAATAATGGGTCATTAATCCCTAGCAACCTTCAAAGCTGACCGAGGAGTATTGTTGTATTTTTATAAATGTGTGGACAGTTGGCATATTCACAGTGCTCAGTTAGGTGAAGGCATTGCTGTTCTGGACACTCCTGTTGCCCACCTCTCTCCAGTGGGATCCCTTTCAGTCGGCTCCTGCAGGCTGGGCTTGGTGAGGCCCAGGCCTGGCGTGTAGGGCTCATCTCCTCCCAGGGTCTCTTTGAGGACGAAGCTTTTCCCTGTGAATGGCCTTGGGAACCAGATTATGATGAAGGGGCAGCAGCAGGTCACTCTCTGTCCACTTTCCATCAAACAGTTCTTTGAACTTTTAAAAGTTTTGGGGAGGGCACCAGGACTAAATTGCTATGGATCAGAATTAAAATTTTGTATTTCCTATATTTGTTCTTCCCACATTTTTTTTCTTCCTAAAGTGGCTGACTGCACCCTGCTTTTTGCCACCCTGACAAATAGCATTCTGACTGCATTAAGAGGCCTCGAGGCCACACTCCCTTTATTCGGGGTGCCCTGTTAACCACTGACTTCTGGAGAAGGACTCATTTCTTAGAATCATCATCATTTAATTTAGTAGAACACGAAGAAAGGAATTAAAATTTTTATGGAGCTGAAGTAGAAAATCAAAGAGGCAACTCTTCTTATAAATAAAAATTAATTCACTCAACAAGTATTTATTGAGTACTTACTATGTCCTATGTCCTGAGTGTTTGGTAATGCACTAGGGAGATGTGACTCCTGCAGGATTTTCTTGAAAACATTTGGACAAGGGGAGAGGTGCATGTTTGCTAAGGCTTGAGAAGACAATGAATCTTGACCTTGGAGGGCGGAGGGTTGAGGAGCCCTCCATTTTTGGTGGAAGGCACAGTGAGCTTGCCGGCACTGGGATGGAGCAAGGTGATCAGTCCCCTGAGTCTCTTTCCCCACCTGACGGAGGTGGTCAGACCTCTTACCTCAAGAGGCGATCAGAAAAAAAAAAAAAAAACCAACTCATAAAAGAAAACACACACAGGGGGTACCTGGGTGGCTCAGTGGGTTAAGCCTCTGCCTTCGGCTCAGGTCATGATCTCAGGGTGCTGGGATCGAGTCCCGCGTTGGACTCTCTGCTCAGCAGCGAGCCTGCTTCCTCCCCCTCTCTCTCCTGCTTCTCTGCCTACTTGTGATCTCTGTCAAATAAATAAATAAAATCTTAAAAAACAGCAGCAACAACAACAAACCACACAGGTGCTCGATGACCCAGCAGTGGATCTGAAGTGTCCTCTCAAGAAAAGAATGAAAGAAATGACTCTTCCCAGCAACTCAAGAGACATTTTACGCAGCCTCGCTAGTTTTATGTTTGACTTAAGCGAGTACGATGTAAGATTTATAGACAAAGATAATCAGGTCAAAGTGACCCTCCCTCTGTGGCTGGAGCAGTTTCGGTGAAGGAGCCGAGGGAGGGATTATGTGGGAAGATGGTTATGGATTCTTCCTCACACCGAATGCCTGGGACGGGAGAGTTCGATAAAGCCAGATTCTCGGTTCCAGAGCTGAAGAGAAAGTTTAAAAACAGGAGGCCTTATTGGATCTGGTTGTTTTCCTGTTTGTTATTCATAAATGGGACCATAAGTAGGCAGGGCATGGTTCCAGAAACCTCTGCAGATTAATCCAATCTATTCTCTTTGTTCCCAAGGAAGGACGTTTCTTCATCTGTTCTGGGGGCGGGGGGTCTGCGGGGGGCCCATAGCTCATCTCCTGACAGAGAGACGTGGGCGTCTTTACCTTAGTCTCAGTGCGGGAAGAGTAAGGCTCCAAGCCCCCCTGCGGGATTCCAATCTGAGAACCGAAGGATAGGTTTCTCAGGGAAGGAAGTCTTAAAATCTTGGCCGTTGTAATTAATTTATCCAGGAACAACGTTCAAGATCTCTGCCATCATTAGACTTCCTGAATCTCTAGCACAGTCCTGGGCTCCTAGGGAACCTCTTAGTTACCCTTCAAGGCCTACATCCTTCAGGAAGACTTCCCTAATCTTCTTAGCCCATAGAATTTTCCCTCTTTTCTGAACTTCTGTAGCCTTAAGTTGGAATTCTATTCTGACTCGTCAGAAACGTCCCATTTCCTGATCAGTCTGGTTCATTGAGAGTTCTCAGTCTTGATCTCAAAAAGCAAGAACATCCACCCACGCACATAATCCATCCATCCATCTGCCCTACACCTACCCAGCCTTTCATCCCCTTATCCACCCGTCCGCCCATCCACCCACACCCCCCACCTGCCGGTCCGTTCATTACTCATCCTGTTTTCAGCGTTCTCTGAGTAACAGGCCGTGTGCTGGGCATTACGGCCAGTGCTGAGGTAAGAGAGATGGAGTCAGAGGCAGACTGTTCTCCCAGAGAGCTCAGCGTCTGGACGTGATAAGAGTAAGTGTGGTAGGTACAAAAAAAAGATGATGGAATGCAGACGATGATATTCCGATGCCTGGGACATGCCAGGAAGATATCAGGTTGTTTCTTTATCTTAAATGGTGTAGATATGAATGAGGCAGCCGCTCTCCGCCCCGTTTCCCCCGTGTCTTGGCCTCTGGGAGGTTTCTGTAGGCCCCATCTGGTTCCTCCTCCTGCGGGAAGCCCTCCGGAGGCGCCTGGACAGGGAGGGAGGGCAGAGGGCGCTGACCTGGCAGCTTCAAGGTGGTCACTTCGCCAGCCCCTCCTGCGTCTCCCCGAGAGGAATGCTGCCTAGGAGGACAGAACAGATGGTCTCTGGGCAGAGCGATCACTCATCAGCCCCTCCCCTGGGCACGGGAGGTGACAGCACATTTCTCTGAGAACAGAGGCTAAATCCGCTCACGTTAGTCTTGATTCAGCCTGCTAGCATTCTGCGAAACACTCCAGACTCCCGAGGCCAACGGACGTTCATTCACCTTCTCCGGCCTTTGTGATCGAGGGGCCCGGGCCGAGGTACTCAGGGAGGCTGATTCGGCCGCGCAGGACAGCCGGTCGGGCAGGCTTCGGAACACCATCCCGAAGAAACCTCCGTAGGGCTCAGCATTCCCGTATTTCAGACCGTCCTGGCAAATGTGTCACCTGGGCATTCAAGTGGAAAAGTGGAGATGGCCCATCTTGCCGGACATAATGGGTCTCACACGAGTGACAGGAACAAGGGCTTCCACCAGATCTTCAGCCTGGGGGGTCCTATGCCCGCTGGGGGGCTCCCCAGACGCATCGCCTCCAGAAGGCACGCCCATCTTCGGTCTCCCCCAGCTTCTCCTGGAGGCTTGGAATCTAGCCGCCTGAACTTGGGCGGCGTCCTCCCTTGTCTCCACATCAGGTGATGGCCGGGTGCTGTAGCTTTCCTTGTCCGCCCGCTGCGGGTGTGTGGGGGAGGGGAGGGCGTGCATTCCCGTCCTGCACTCCCCGTGACTGCTCCGGCTCCGGCCCTTGGCGGCCCCTCCCAGGGCTGCTGGAACCGGGTCCTGACAGGTCCCCACGGTCGGTCACACTCCTACCACGACAGCCTCCTGTGCCTTCCAAAACACGACTCGGGTTGTGCCACGTGCTTCGAGCCCTGCTGTGCCTTCCCGTGGGGCTCGTCCTCTCTTTACCCTCGTTCCAGCTGCAGTAGGTGGACAAGTGGGATGGAGACGAGAGCCTCACCTCAGATCTGCTGAGGATTGTGGTTCAGGTGTGAGAGCCCAATGGCCTAGTTAATGCTCCCTGCCCCCTCCCCCTGCAACCCCAGGCTAGATCTTTGGGGGGGGGGGGGTCCATCCAAGGGAGAGTTTCACACTGATGTTACCTAGGAGCTGCCTCACACAAGGACGAAAAGAGGGACAGAGTCACCAGTGCTAATGGGCTTTTTCTGGATAGTTCTGCCTTTTGGAGGGAAGAGCCGTGGCTGCCATCACCCGGGTGGTGTGGTGAGGGCTCCGGAGGCTGGGAGCCCTGCCCTGTGCAGGGATTTTCTGGGCGTGGCCTGCTGAGTCAAGCCAAGCTCCTTAGTCATCTGGTCCTGCTTATTTTTCTAACTTCCTTCTCTGCTGATGTGCCTGGAAGGTTCTTTGGTGCGTACCATGGCCCAGGGTTACCCGGATGAGCCAGGCTATGGATGTAGGTAGGCATGGGTTTGTATCCTACAGTGCTCACCTCGATGGCCAGGCTCACCCTCTTCCTCCCCGCTCCCCTGGCCTACCATGCCTTCGCCTTCCAGTGGCACCTGTCTATTCCTCTTCCGGAGGTGAGGCTGGGTTCTCTCTCCGCCCAAAGGTGCTGCTCCTGCCTTGCCTGTCTGGCTTGCCTCCCTAAGCCAGGTGCGGGCTCGTTGAGGCCACCTGCTTGACCACCTCTTTCCCGGCTGAGTTGGGGGCCTTTCCCTAGTGTTACTCACTATTGTGCTGGATTTAGTGTGTCTTCCATTGGAGCTGAGTTTCCTTAAGCCAAGAGAACATGCCTCTTACGGTGCGTGGTACATCGACGGCCCCACGCAAATTTTTTGAATAAATGAGTGGATCACGTATCTGTTAGGCTCGGGATTTGAAATGAGAGAAGGGCTTGGTTGGAAGCGGGGTTGAGGTTAGCCATTAGGAACGGGTGGCTAGGTATGGCGTGTAGGAGCCAGAAAGATTAGGACAAAGGCCTCGCAAGGATGTGTTCACTGATTGGAAGTGATGGACCCCACAGGGGGAGGCGTCAGGGTGCTGGAGTTCAGCCTTCCAGACTTCTCTAACTCTCGTTTCTGTCCCTTCTCAATGAAATTCCATAGTGCCTGGTCCGTTCCCCCTGTTTCAGTGTGGAAGAATTCCCTGTCTGGGCTCGTCCCCCCAGATGAGCCGATCTTGTCTCCTTGGCATGTCATGAGTATGTGGTGACTACCCAGCATCATGACCGAGTACCTTTCCCTCCCTGGGCAGTTGCCCCCTGACAGGTGTTCCCGCCAGCCCCCATGATACAGAAATGTGGGCTACCCCGGTCCCCGGAGGCCACCGCCCCGTTGCAGAGCCATTGGGCGATAGCTTGGTGGATCGTGACTGCCTCCAGTGGGATTTTGAACAGCGTTTGCTGAGCACGGCGCGGTGCCGAGCTCCCGGTCAGTCACCAGACGTGGAGGTGGGCTGAGGAATAGCGTCTTCTCTCTGTTCGCCAGGCTTTGCCGGTTGGCTGGCAAGTCAGCCACAGGGGCTCGATGGAGGTACCTGTGAGTGCCCTAGGACACCACGTATTCTAATTTTGCCTCATTTGGTGAAGAAATAGAGATTCCCCAAAGTCACTGAACGTGAAGGAGTTTGCTGGGAGGGGCAGGAGGGCGTGCACGTGACTGGGTCAGCGATGGTCACAGGCTGGCTGCGCCCAGGCTGAGACCGAGCATGTCTGGGTTAAGGCTGTCCTGGGTCCTTGGTGTAGGAGCTTGTGGGACTTGGTCCTCTGCTCTGCCACCAGCCTGACTCGGCAGCAAACCTGTTCTCCTCCCCTCTGCATCTCTTGGGTTCGGCATCCCAACAGAGCGATTTGGCTCAGGTTCTCATTTTTAGTCATTCCATCCAAGGTCCTTCTTCCCACTCTGCAGGGAGTGCACTATCTCTTGTTTGAAGGGGGGAACCCTGTAACAGAGGGCAGGGCAGGGAACCTCCTCTTTCTGGAGGGAAAGAAAGGTCCTCTTGGGGAGGACCTTTGGTCCTCTTGAAAAGGTCCTCTTGGGGAAGATAAGGCTTAAGTCATTGCTGTAGACTGAATGTTGGTGTGTCGCTCCATGAAATTCATATTTTGAAACCTACCCCTCAGCGTGATGGTAACTGGGAGGTAGGTTCCTCGGGAGGTACTAAGGGCATAAGGATAGAGCCCTGTAAATGGGATTTGTACCCTTATAAAGGAGACCCTGGGGAGGTCCCATGTCCCTTCTGCCAGACAGAAGGTGGCCATCTGCAAAACTGGAAGGGGGTCCTCATCAGAGGCCAGCCACACGGGTACCTGATCTTGGACTTGCAGCCTCCAGAACTCAGAGAAATAAATTTGTTGTTACAAGCCCCCCTGTCTATGGTGTTTTGTTAAAGGAGCCTGAATGAACTAAGATGGTAGAGTAATGGACTAAGATGTGTTGAATTGGTTTCCTTGGGCTACCATCACCGGATTCCATACACTGAGTAGCTTATACCACAGAAATGCAATCTTTCCCACTTCTGGAGCCTCGGTGTCCAAGGTCAAAGTGGCAGCAGGACGTGCTGTCTCTGACACACTAGAGAAGGATCTTCTCCCGGCTTCCAGTGGTTTGTTGGCTCACGACAGCGTTGCTTCCGTGTTTACATGGTGTTCTCCCCGTGGATGTGTCTGTGTTTAAGTCCCCCGCCCCCATAAGCACACCGGTCATATTAGATTCAGAGCCCAATCTACTCCAGCCTGATCTCAACTACCTACGTCAGCAATGACTGTATTTCCAAATAAGGGAGCATTCGGACCTGCTAGGAGTTAGGATTTTAACCAATGAATTTTGGGGGGCACATATGTAACCCATAACAGTTACGTTCTTGACTTGAAAGGTACTTGGACAGGCAGTGACATGGGAGGTGGGGGGACACAGGGGCAAAAGCACAGGGCGCGGGCTGCTTCTCTTTCTGCCAAGGCGATACACACCTTACGTTTGATCTGTGGCTCACGTCACCCTGCTGAGAAGTTAGTTCTTGGGACAGACTTGGGCACTGTAATTACGGATATCGCTCAGGTCCATGGGACCTCAACTTGCCTCCCCAGCTGGACTTAAGGACCTCCCCAAATGATTTCCTCCTCTTTTCATATCAGGGCAGCCCAAAGGGGTTGAAAATGTGGTAACTGGGTGACCCATTCACTGGTGGGAGACACTTGGCTTCGGCTTGGATTTTGTGTTGACTTCTCAGTTCTGAATAGAGTCACATCTCTCTTAACCAAACCAGAAGGATATGGTCCAATGCCCATTTTCCTTGGAGCAGATTTCTTAGGAGTGATATCAGCATAATTGGGGGAATTTGCCTGTATGCATAGTAAGGAGCTCACTGCAGCTCTTCACTTGTCCGAGCCCGCCCCTTGCCCTCAGAGTGGACAGCAGGTGGCTCTGGGACAGTCTTCTGTGCCTGATGTGTACTCTTCCCAGCCTGCTTGGCTCCTTTGGCCACATCTTCCTACTGTCCTTGTCGGTCTGGTGAACGGACACTCACCTTCCAGCTCGCTCTCTGGCGCTTCCTCAGGACACTTTGCCCTGTGCATGGGGCTTGACTTGGGGCTCAGGCACACCTGGTTCTAGTGTCCATTGAACTCTTGGTGGGGCCTGGTAGATTTCTGAATCTTGGTTCCTCTCTTGTAAAATAATCCCCACTGGTCCACTTTTTTCAGGTGGTGAGGAAGGATGGAGATAACATATGGAGGTCACCATCCTAGCTTAATAAACGTGTTCGTGGTTGGGGCGCCTGGGTGGCTCAGTCGGTTAAGCCTCTGACTCTTAATTTCTGCTCAGGTCTTGATCTTGGGGTTGTGAGATCGAGTTGGCTCTATGCTGGGCATGGAGCCTGCTTGGGATTCTCTCTCTCCTTCTCCATCTGCCCCTTCCTTCTCCCCTCAACCCCCTAAATAAATAAATGTGTTCACGGTCTTTCCACCACCCCTGATAGGGGTCACTCTGCCTTCCTGGGGGCCCAGGCTATGATCACGGGTATCACAAAGCGACGTGTACTTCAGAACAGCAAGGAGTCCTTTACCATGAAATTGTAAGGAATGATAGCATATTAGCCAGCCTATTTAAAAAGTCTGTTCTTTCTCCAAGAAATTATCCTGTTAACAAAAATCTATGCATTAACAATTGTTTTCTGATATGATTTATGACCAGCTTTGTTCAATAGGTGAGTAACTTTTCCAACACTTCCCCTGTTATGTTGGCAAATATTTTCCCATTTCTTGTTTTGGAAATCCTCCAAAAGTCATGACTCCCTGAAAATGCATATGAACTCTCTGTCATAACATTTTATTGGAAACTTTTGGGCTTTAAGAAAATGTGCTGTTTGACATTCAAGTTCCTCGACATTCCTGTTGTGTGAATTGTTTCCATAAACGGATGGCGGAACGGGTGTGCCAGGGTAGGGCCAGTGTATCCCGTGTGGTCCTGTAGGGTCAGTCTGTTCCTTAAACTGCAGAAGAAGTGACAGTGACAGCCACCGGGCTCCCTTGGTTACTGAAAACAAAGTAAGGAACTTGGTGTTTCTTCACCCAGTCGAAGTTGGCTTCCTGTCCCACGGGCATTGTTCAGAGGGACTTTCCTACAGGTCTATCTTGTTTTAATGTGTTCATGTAATCCTTGTTTCTGCTACATTTCGCAACTGGTGGGGAAACATTTAGGAGTAATTAGAGGGTGCTGGTAACTTCTCAAGACCCAGGGAAGTTTTTCTAAGAGGGCTTGTTGATTTAGTACTATTTCTTAAAGGGCAGAGAGGAAAAAAGAAACAGCCACTCTAGCAAAACGGTCTCTGCATATTCAGTGACTGGCACTACCCAGCTCTCATGTCCCGCAGCCTGGGGTGGACAACCTGCTGAGGAAACGGGGCTTCTTTCCAGATAGGAGTCTTGCGTCAAGGTCACAAGCAGCGTGTGAACCCTTTCTGGGGGGAACTTATTGCCTCACAATCATTGAAAGCTGAAAACTAACACATTAAGCATTTTTAGTCCAGGAGAAAGTCATGCTCATTTAAGGTAGATTTGGATTGTCCAGGTAGTGTGACTATATTTTCTTTTCAGTAGGAGAAGTCATTGTTCCTCCTTCTGGGGCTTCTCATCTGTGTCTCAGACACTGAGTTTTCAAACTCCAGGTGCATCAGATGGAGTGAGGTTTTGTCTCTGCTTCTGGGAGGCACTGCTGTGGTTAGGGAGCGTGGGGGCCTTAATTAATGCAGATCTTTTAGGACTTCCTGGCCTTGGGCAGGTGGTTTACTTAGCCAAGGCTAAAATCCGTGCAAACAACTTACATTATTAGACTCTGATGACATTTTGCTGGCAATTTGAGTATCATGGAAGCAACTTATCCGGGTCTAATAGGTGAATAGAATGAAATGGGGGAAAAATGTAAGCATAAGATAAAAACAGGTGATTTTTTTTTTTTTTCACATGAAAGACCCCGTCCCAAGTCTTACCTTATTGGAAGATCTCGTTCAGAAAGTTTTGACAGAAAGACATTAATGATTTGTTTTCCCTTTTAATCAGACCAGTAGTTGAATACAGTTTGAGATAATGTAATTGGATATAGTCACCTATCGTGTTGTAGTAAAGGCTATTTGGGTCTTGTTAACAGAAGGCATTCGGATGTGGGCGCTGACCGTGTCTGAAGGTCTTTATTAGGTCTCCGTGATGTTGGGAAGTCCGACCAGCTGTGGCTGATCGTCCTGTATTTTCTCTCTTTTGGCCCTTTCACATTTTTAAAAAAGATTTATTTATTTATGGGGTACCTGGGTGGCTTAGTGGGTTAGGCCGCTGCCTTCGGCTCAGGTCATGATCTCAGGGTCCTGGGATCGAGTCCCGCATCGGGCTTTCTGCTCAGCAGGGAGCCTGCTTCCTCCTCTCTCTCTGCTGCCTCTCTGCCTACTTGTGATCTCTGTCTGTCAAATAAATAAATAAAATCTTTTAAAAAAAGATTTATTCATTTATTTGAGAGAGAGAGAGAGAAAATATGAGCATTGGGGAGGGGCAGAGAGAGAGGGAGAGAGGGAGTCCCAAGCAGATTCCCCGTTGGGCACAGAGCCCCGTGTGGATCTCAGGACCCTGAGATCATGACCTGAGCCAAAGCCAGGTGTTGGATGCTTAACTGCTGAGCCATCCAGGCGCTCCTGGCCCTTCTGCATTTATGTAATCACTTGTTTAATTGTTTTTTGTCCTTCCCTACAAGACTGAAGCTCCGTGAAAGCATGAACTATATGTATCTTGTTCACTCTTTAAAAAGGTGAGTACTTATATGCAAGTCCTGCTTTAAGTGTCTTGCAGATTAAACTCTTCCCGTCTCTACAACAGCTTTTCATGGTAGGATGTGAGTTTCCTGTTACTCTTGTAACAAAATAGCATGAATTCAGTGGCTTTAAAAGGAAAAAAAACAAACCCACCTCAGATTTATCTTATGATTCTGGAGGTCTTGGTCTCTGTGGACCAGAATCAAGGTGTCAGCAGGACCCTGTTCCTTTCTGGCTTCTCAAGGAGGAATCTGTGTTTCTTTGCTCATTTAAGTTGTTGGCGTAATTTAAGGTGGAGGCTGTCTGCTGAGGGCTAGTCCCAGTCTTGATCGTTTTCCTGCTTTTCTAGCTCTCCCCTTCCTCCATCTTCAAAACCAGCCGCTACTCGTCAAGTCCCTCTGACTCTTGGAATCTCTCATTCCTCTTTTAGCCCCCCAACTCTCTCCCTCTCCCCCTCCCTTGTCCTCCTCCTCTTCTTCCTCCTGCTCCCCTTCTCCTTCTTTTCATTGTCTCCTTTCTGACAAGACAGAGGTTGCTCTCTTCTAAGGACTCGTGACTAGGCGGAACCGTTGGACAATCTGGGATAATCTCCCTATCTCCAAGTCTGTAACTTTAATCACTTCTGCAAAGTCCCTTTTGCCATGGAAGGTGACAGTCAGAGATTCCAGGGAGCAGGCTGTGGCCATCCTTGGAGTTGGGGGGGGCGTGGCATCATCTTAATTTTACAGGTGGGGAAACTGACGTATGGAGAGAGTAAGTAACGTTTTCAAGGTCACACAGTCAGCAGGCGGACACCTGGGTCTCAGCCGAGGGAGGTTTGGCTCTAGAACCTGCCAAGGGTGGCAATTGTCTATGTTGCCACTTTGCGGTCACAGGAGCCCTGGGCACATCGCCGAGGTGCCGCACTTGCCAATCCAGCATGAGTTCAGGCTGGGCTCTTCTTGGAATGGACTGACGTTCCGAGGTGAAGAAAAGTTTGAAATACACCAGTCCCTCCAGTTTTGGAAGATAAAACAATGGAGCCTTAAGCAAACATCCGTCTTTGCCAGTTGACCTTGACTTGCAAAGCTGCCCTGCAGTAAAGTCCCTTCTGCTTGCCTCGTGGCCCTGAACCCAGCACGTTTCTCCTATAGATGCCGAGGGCTAAGAAACGGCGGCAGCTACAGATACCTCTACTTCAGCTGTCGTCCGGGAGCTCGCTCTTACTCAGAGCCGATGTTACCACGCCAGGAAGGCTACCCACACACCCAGTGCAAGTCACGCATGCCGTTTCTTGTTTGCTGCTTTGTGCCGCGTGTAAAGATTTCCCTGCCGCGCTACTTTGCAGACACACTGCTGCAAGGTACTCCACGAAAGTGTGATGATTGGGGCGCCCGGTGGCTCAGTGGGTGAAGCCTCTGCCCTCAGCTCAGGTCATGATCCCAGGGTCCTGAGATCGAGCCCCACGTCGGGCTCTCTGCTCAGCAGGGAGCCTGCTTCCCCCTCTCCCTCTGCCTGCCTCTCTGCCTACTTGTGATCTCTGTCTGTCAAATAAATAAATAAAATCTTAAAAAAAAAAAAAAAAGAAAATGTGATGGTTAGAACCTCCACCCAGATGTAGGCTTCATAATGTGTGTCTTTGCTTGGACACAGTAACTAGGCATCCTGTCCTCAACTCAGAAACCTGCAGAGTTTGCCCTTGGTCATCTTTGGGTAGATGTCAAGTGTCTTAGGCAGAAGTCCCGAAGTTTTGATTCGAAGTCACACCAGAAGGACAGGAGGCCCTGGGCATAGCTCTGCTGTTTCAGGTATCTCTGGTCAGTCTCCTTCCTGCACAGGGAGCATCACCGATCACAGGAGGCTGTCCCTGCACCTCTGCCCCTGGCGGGCTGTCTTCACAGCCTATGTAGCTCACGGTTTTGGGGACTCTGTGAATTGTCACTGTCTTTTCGACCAATTGGTTCAAAGTGCCTGGCACAGAATGGAGGCTCTCTAAGTACCTACTTGGGCAAGTCTTTTCTCAGGGCTTCTTCAGGCTCAGCTGAAGGACTCTTTATTCCCAGAAAAGGGATAATAATTTAGTGCCTCCGAGGAAACACTCTCACACAGACCAATAACATTGCTTTTAAATGTACCAGTGGACATTTAGGAAATTCAAATATGAAATTCACCACTTTTTTCCTCCTTCCTCTCGAGAAGGTGTTAGTTACAGAAGACAATTTGGACATTACTGATAAGGCTCAATGAAGCCCCACACAAGGAGAGAGCTTTTGCAAGGTCTGTGGGGGGAGGTGAATCGAGGCCAGACCAGACCAGGCCAGGCCTAGAGGCAGGCTGCACAGCCTGATAGCCCGGGCGGCATCTACTGGAGGCCTGGGTGGCCGGACAGGCAGAAAGGAGGACAAAGCCAAGGTCTGCGTGAGGGACAGTCAGAGCTCTCTGTGGGAGGTGATTGTGACCTGACACTCGGGTCTGGCTCAGTAGCCAGAGGTCTGGGTTGAGCAGAACGGGGGTTGGGGGGGGGGGGGTCTTACTTGTCTCTTCAGGCTGGTGTCCAGGATCCAGAAGTTGGAGCTGGATAAGAGGAAATGTGGGGGGTGGGGGTCAGTGGCTTGCGAGTGTGATAGATTTGCAATCAAGTCCTATCTCTGCCTCTCACTAGTTGTATGTCTTTGGGCGAGACACCCCATTTCTGGCCCTCGTGTTTCCTCTCCTGCTGAGCTCATAGGAGTGCATAGGGTGGGGTGAAGGGACATGTGAAATGCCTGGCCAGAGCATCCTCTGGGGGCAGGTCATGTGCCCTCCCCATCAGGTGCATAGCGCATCCTTAAGATAGCTGCTTCTGCACGATTGCAAAGAGCACTCTGGTATTTTTGCTTTTGCCTTGCGGTACCATGTCCTTTCGGAACATCCTCTTCTCCCTAGAAGGTCAGCGTGACCTCATTGTCTGGGACAGATTTGGCCTTGGTCTGCTCTCATCTTATCATTGCTTTTCATACTGCGCTTTCCAAAACACATCACTCATCTTGTCACTGGCTGGATGGGCACTGGGCTCCGTGCAGTTCGTGGCAGACAGCTCGGTCATCGCCTGTGCGGTGTGTCATGTGACGGGCATCAAACCTAGTCACGACCCAAAGACTCGGTTCTGAACCCCTAGTCTGGATGTCCCCACCACTGACTCCATCTGTGGCACATCTTCCCTCTTCTTTGACTCATGTCTTCCTTTGCACACTGCGCTCTGAGGTCTTCCTGGCCGATTCTTGGTTGTGAACTTGACGTGCACAGGCTTAAACACTCTTCCGAGTTTAGCTTGCCCTGGGACCCAGTGACAGTTCCCGTGTGGGGCGCGGTGCTTCTGAAGGCTTGTCCCAGCTTTGTGTAAAGGCAGCAGGCACTTGGTAGTCTTTTATGGGAGGCTTATTCTTATTAAAAAAAAAAAAAAAGAAAAGTCCATTAGGGACTTGAGTTTATGTGCATTAAGATATCCCTAGTTTTATGAATGGTCTTAAACATTATTCTTCACTCTTCTTCATCTTTGTCACTTTTTCCTATTTACATTCTATGGTATTTTATGAGACCGTGCGGCTCTAAGCTTTCTTCCTTTATGTCATTAGTTCCTTTAGTATAGGAGAGTAGAGAGGGAGAGTAACATAGTGGCAAGATCAGGAACTTTAGATTTCAGTCAATCTGGGGTAAGCACCAGCTGCGTGATTGTGGTTACTTAATGTCCTTGAGCCTTAATTTTCTCATTAGTAAGATAAGAATTTCAGTGAAGAAGAAATAAAGGTATGTTCAATACGAATTGTGGTCTTAGTCTGCAGTTACCCACTTTTTCATCCCTTTTGTTTTGGGGAGGCAACAACTTTCAATCCTTCTAACTGCTTCTTTTGGTAATTATCTTGACATTTCTAGAGAACATATTTTACTACTTCTTGATTTTTGAATTTGGGGTAATATTTATTAACTTCTTGATAGGAAAGATAAGGATTTTTCTCTCACACTTGCCCTATTCTCCCCATACAGATACACCCATTCGGGTGTCCATCCTCCCAACGGGGTTATTCATAGTTTTCGATAGCTCGACGCCACGTACAATCATTATGGCAATGTAAACATTTTGACAACTGAGCCATGCACGTAGTATTAGTACATTAGTACATGTAGTGTTAGTTTTCGTTTTTCCCACATAGCTTTCTGTTTTACCTGAAATTAGTAAGTGCCCATTTTTTTTTAATTTATTTTTTTGACAGAGAGAGAGAGACCACGAGTTAGGCAGAGAGGCAGGCAGAGAGAGATGGGGAGTGGGGAAGCAGGCTTCCTGCTGAGCAGAGAGCCCGATGTGGGACTCGATCCCAGGACCCTGAGATCGTGACCTGAGCCGAAGACAGAGGTTTAAACCACTAAGCCTAAGTGCCCATTTTGTTTATATGCACTTATCACTACATATCTGGTGGTCAGCACAAAATGATGAAGTGGTAAGTGCTGGTAGGCATATTACCAGAAAGGGAGAAACATACCAGTTCTTCAGGGGAAAGAACTTCCTCCCCCTGGCATTAAATTCTCAAAATAATTCCTGTTGCGGGCTTACATGTAAATGATGTATAACACAGCGGACCTAATGTTAGCAAATCCCGAAAGTCACTTCCATATGACCGTTTTCCATGATAGTGTTGGAAAAAACTCGGTGTTATACTATTATAGTGACGCTACCATTAATCTAAGAGGGACCCAGCTAATGGGGTTAAACATGTCCTGTGGTGAAACTTGACCCGAGAGTGAACTTGGGCGCCTGGCGGATTAGATGGACTGTGTGTCTCCTGGACAGTCTTTTCTCTCTAAATAGCAGGACTGCACTCCTTCACTCAATCAGGAAGTAAATGGAGACAGCCAGCGTGGGCTGGACACCAAGGAGTCTGTAATCAACAAAACAGATGTGGTCTTTGCCCTCCTAGAGTTCATGGTCTTGTGGGAAGACAGACATTGAAGCGTGAATTGTTGGTGTGGTGAGTGTTGTAAAGAAGGAGCAGGGTGGCCTGGGAGGCTGTTTCTTCTTATCATTGCTTTTCACCTGGTCCTAAGTCTACCAGTAGTTGCACAAGGTCTGTACATCTATTGTTCTGCTGATGCAGATTCACTGAATTCCTTAATTTCCCTTTCCTTTCACTGCTGCACTGACAGTCAAACTGCTGCTGAATGGAGGAAACCTGTGCGATTGCAGAATCAGGCTTTCTGAGGTTGTAAGATCACATTCCTTTAGTAATGAAACTTGCTCAGGGAAACAGTACACCTGAGATTAGGTTGGACACTCCTGGTCCTTCTGTCCACACTGGGAAGGGGCCCTGAATTCATGTGTTTGCTGCTCTGTCTGAGGAAAAGATCAGAAAAATCCTGGGGTCAGTGTTCTGGTAGAAGATGACTTGTCAGGGATGGAGACCTTCCTATCACTTTATACCCACCCCAGGTTCACGTTTATGTCAAAGTGAGTCAGTGGCAGACATCTCTTTCAGATCTGTTCGCAAATAGCAATACAAGTATAAGGTAAAATACAAGTATAAGGTAAAAATGAGATATTAATACTCACAGAAGCTTTTTTGGTTTGGTAAGAGAAACTGAAGGGCTAATGAAGAATTTAGAATGGGGCAAGAGAAGCTTACAAACATGGAGAGACGCTCAACTTCACTAGTCAAGAGGAAAATGCATGTTAAAACCACAGTGAGGTACCATTTCACGGCTATTAGATGAGCCAGAATTTGAATGTCTGACAGTATCCGGGGTGGATAAAGCCAGGGAACAACCCTGTTCCATGGTTCTTGTTCTCCAGACTCTTGGAGGAACCTAAATTGGTACAGCCTCTTTGCTCTAGGGGGCGCTGTTCGTGCAGCCTACCATGTGAATGGTGCCCCCTGGGGTTGTGTGGCAGCCACGCTGTGCCTGGAGCAGGAGACGCACGGTGATGTTTATAGAAAGGTGTTTATAGGAAGATGGGGAGTTTGGTGTTTGTGGAGGGGGCATCCCAGGTCTCTCTTGGGGCAGAAAAGTTGTGTCCAAGTCCACCCACCCCAGCCCTGACCTCTGTCGACCCCCATGTCCAGTTCCAGAGGAGAAGGCGTCCCGTAGGTGGGTGGGCTGGTGTTGCGGTGGGCGGCAGCTTCGGGAAGGGACTCAGGGGGACGGCTGACCTGGGACAGCTCTGGGGACATTTGCTTCCCATTCAGCCCCTAGTAGGGTGCCCCATTTACTCTTGGGGGGGGGAGTTGTCACCTGAGATGCTGAAGTAGCCAAAGGTCTGGAGCTGAAGGGTGCTGCTAAGAAGACACCCAGCCAGGGCACCCCTTTCCTAGCGGCTGCAGACCTGCCCGGTGCGGGTGGCCATGGCGCGTCCGTGTGGCTCCAGCGCTCGCGTCCCTTCACCTTCCCATATTGTGCTGCCCCAAAGTGGACTCACACTTGATGGAATGTTATTAGTATCCACCCCCCTGCAGGCCCCCCAAAATTGTTTATACAAACTGCACATGACTACTTGTAAAAAATGTAAAAAATGCAGACAGTGGCGCCTGAGTGGCTCAATCAGTTAAGCGTCTGCCTTTGGCTTAGGTCATGATCCCAGGGTCCTGGGGTCGAGTCCCTGCTCAGCGGGGTCTGCTTCTCCCTCTGCCCCCCCCCCCCACTGCTCATGATCTCTCTCTCTCTCAAAAATAAAAAAATCTTGAAAAAAACCCCCAGAAAATTAGGAAGATTTGTCCATAATCCCCTTTCCCCAAACATTCACTGTTAAAATTGTCGTATATTTCCTTCCAGTCTCTTTTCTGTGCATTTAAACAAATTACAATTGTTTAGGTGCTAGGGATGGGACTGAGATAGCTTTCCATCTGTATGTGTGTTTTCTCCGTCTTCTATTATTCATGCTCCTTTGGGATCCTTAAGTATGTTATGTTGCATATGCAGAAACTCTTCTTGCCAATGAGTCCACGTTAGCAAGAAGCAAATAGAAAATGTCCATTTATTCCTGGAGAGTTTAGCAAATTTCCCACATTTTGGGTCATGACTTCTCTTTCTCCTTACTTTTGCAAAGTTCACTTGTAGTGCGCCGATAGGAGTGCTTCTTCAGTAAACACTCTCTTGGTACTTATTTCATACTGGGTTCTGGGGAAACAGGTTCTAGGAGCTCCAGTTTGGGCTGGGGGCGCGGGGGGGGGGCATCCATGAAGATTATACTCGCGTCTGGTAAAATCCAAGGCCGAGCACGAGCGGCTTCTGTGATTGGACCTTACTTCTGGGGAGGGGGCGGGTAATGTCCTTGCTCTGAACCAGAGCCACAGAGCAGTTATCTTTTCCTAAGCCTTTGGTTGTTGTTGTTAGAAGGTTCACCGCAGACTTTTGCAGTGAAGAAACAGTACAGTAACTGGGTCATTCTGACCTAGAACCAACCAAAATACTTCTAGTTACCGCTGCAGACAGTGATGAATCACGCTTGAGCAAGCTTGCCGCCTTTTCAGTCCGATGCACGCACAGTCAGAGTCGTTGCTCCTTAGCCAGTGAGGCACGTGCTCCAGCAAGTTTGGGTCTGTAGGAGGAGAGAGGGCTGCAGACCTTCCCGGCCGGCCCAGGAGCTGCTGCTCCCCCGTGCTAGTGCAACGAAAGGGGGTCTTCATCTTTCTCAGAGTCGAAGCTCCCTGACAGCCCGGCTGTCTGTCATGATTTTCACCACTGAAATGCCTGATAAAAGCTCAACTCTTTGTTGAGCGCCTACTACGTGTCTGGCAGTGAAAAGGTGCTTTCCAGTCCTGGGGCTTCCCACAGCCTTATGATGATAGGGATTATTATCCTCATTTTGCTGAGTCAACGGAGTGTCTCCGAAGTGTAGGGGATACGAGGCGCCTCGCGGATGTCCGGTAAATGAGTGACTGACAGCTCCAAGCTAATTAATGGGAGGGAGAGGCAAAAGGAGAGAATTTGGCCACCAGGAGCCCAAAGAGCCAGTCCCAGAAGTTCAGAGGCTTTGTTCCTCTCCGTTATGCCTTTTTGCAATTTTTAAGCTCCAAATTGGAGGTGAGGTCAGAGAGGGAAGGGGATTTCAACGTGGCAGATAATGTGACACAGAGGAGGGAATAGGTTTGTGACTAGCAGGGACATCAGCTGACTAGTCCTAAAAAAATAAATAAATAAATGAAAAACACTTAGGTGCCAGCCTCTGTGCTAAATACTTTATTCCATCGTCTTATTTGATCCTCACAAAACCCCTTTGTTATCTTGGGCTCATGACAGAGGAAACCAGAGCTCAGAGGGTCAGGGAGTCTGCCCAGGGCCACACAGCTAACAGATGGATGAGCAGCGGTGTGGGAACCCAGGTGCGAGCTTGCGGCTTCCCTGAGGCGTGGCTACTTTCTTGTAAACAAAAGCAAGGAATGGAGATTTCATTATTTATCCTTGGATTTTGTTTTCTATTTGGTGGAAGGGAAAAAAAAACCCAGATGGTATGCAGGTTCCTTTTATGCTAACAAAACCCAACAAATGGCCTTATCCCAGGAACAGATTCTGGCTCAGTCCAGGCGGGGAGAAGGCCAAGCAAAGGATGAAAGTTTTGGGGTCACCAGAAATAACCCACTAGGAGGGGCTGGCATGTGATTCACTGGCGGGGACCACGTATTCCAAACCAGAACCAGCACTCCGTGCTCTTTAATATGATATAATACAGTGCTCTCTAATATAACGCAGTGTGCCTTTGTTCAAGTATCAGAGAAATTCTAGAAGGTAGTTTGTGTGCAGAAATAACAGTAATACATCACGGCCGATTCTGCTCTAATGACACATGTGTTCCTCAAAATCATGGCATCATGCAAAATTGCGCGGTAAGAACCACAGGCGTCATGGGAAAATCGGGGTCACAGTATGCACTCAAAAACTTCATCAGTGACACACTGGGGGGAAAAGATACAATCCTATTAGAAAGGAAAGCACGGCTTTACACCTGCAGAATGGTTAGGAGGTACATTAATATTGCCATAAGTGTGGGACTTGACTGTGAAGTATGAGGTAAGAGAAGTGCAACTTTGCCTGTGGAAGTGGCTGGTGGAGGGGTTGCAGCTTGTGAGTTATTGTGAAGTAGGGGAAGGACGGAGGTGTGGAAGGTATAGAAAGTTCTAGCACCAGATGTGGACGGGCGTGCCTCATAGCGCGCACGTGGTGATGGATGTAGCTGGTGGGTGTTGGAAGTCACTCCTAAGCACATAGAAAATGCACAGATATATCAGTCTGTTGGTATGAATTTGTGCTGTAGAAACAAGTGTTAGAGCAGAACTGACTGTATACAGGACCAGTATAACAGAATGTCTAAAACTTTCACATGGAAATGTATGGCTTTCACATCCCCAGAAGTTTGTTAAACCTAAACGAAGAAGCGTAGGGCCCAGGTCTGTTCAGGGAGGTCAGGGCCACCACACAATAGAAGAGGTGCCAGAACTGGGTTTTGAAGGATGAGTAGGAGTTCACATCACAGACGAGGGGCAAGGGCTTTCCAGGCAGACAGAACACACAGGATGCACACAGGACGGGGAGGCATGACAAGATAGGGAGCCTGCCGAAACCGAGCCGTCAGCGTTCGGCAGATCTGCTTTACAAACCGTGAAGTGTCGGTATGGCCGCTGTTGCCAAAAGCTGACAGCTTAGTGGCGGCCGTCGTAAGGCAGATCTAAAGCGACAGGAGAAACTCAGGGAAACCTTTTGTGAGAGCCAAGGCCCATTTATCTGCTAACGGTGTCATGGTGATCTCCAGGGCACTTTGTGGGACAGGTGGAGACTCCTCTACTTTTTGAAGATCATTGCGTCAAGCCCTTGTGGTCAGAAAGGAAAATTTGGCCAACACATCAGTCTCAAATGTCAGCGTTGGTGGCAGAGAATTCATCTGTGCTCGTCATAGCTCCTGTGCGGGACATTTGGCTGGGGGAGAAGACAGTTGAGAGGGGCCAGAGAAAGGGGTTTATGGCAGGGAGATACGTTGGCATTGTGATACATGGGATTTGCGGAGTTCCCTTCGAAGAGAGACTCACACCAGAAACATCCTTGCAGAGCCCCTGTTTTGAGCTCTCTCCTCCTTACATACCTCAGAGCCTTTTCACGTCAAAAGCCTATTTTGACGGTAATGGAAAAGCAGAGTCAATTCAGAGGCATTGGAATTCAGACGTAACGAAGACACATTTTTCTTTGCTTCTTTTCTCTTCATGACGATGACGACTTAAAACAGTCTACAGAGTTATAGCACATCATAGGAAAGTCTAAAGAAGCATCACAAAAATCTTGAATTCTTTCATTTAGAGGCAATCGCTGTAGACATTTTTCAATATATAAGCATAAATATAATATACATATATAATGTATGGTATACCTTGTTATATGTAATGTATGGTATCACACGATATGTGTTATATAATGTTTAATATATTAATATAATACAATGTTACTAGTATATAAATATAAATATGTATTATATAACATATAACATAATATATATTCATAAAGTGTGTGCATACATATTTCTCTCTATATATATTTCTATAACAATTTAAAATCCTTTTGTTACTGCATGTTATATCCTAAGTACATCCGGATCATTTAAAACCTTCATGCACATAGCTTTTGTGCGCCTGGATATTGGGAGTGCATAAGCACCTGTTTCCTGTTGGACATTCCAGAATTGTCCAATTTCCCGCCATTCCAGACCCAGCCAGTACTCTCTGCGTGGTCACCAGCCCCGTGGGTCCTCCTCGGACCTGAGGGCCTCCCCAGGTGGACAAAGCCCTGGTGCCAGGGGTTTGCTGGGCCTCCCAGAGCCTCGCTCAGGCGTAACCACCAGGGGGCGCTGCCCCTGCCCTTGCTGGGAAGATGGGGGATAAGTGGGGTCTCCTCCAGCCCTTTCTAGGGAGGCACTGCTCAGCTGGGGAAGCAGTAGCTCTGCGATGGGGGTTCTTCCTCCCACCCTGGCGCCTCTGGTACTTTTGGGAACCTGGCCTAGGAGCAGCTGAGAACTCTCTTTGCTGACTGGAGGGTTAATAAGAGTAATCAGGCATTTTGGTCTTTGTCACAGAAGGTAGAGGAGATGAAAAGCCCTGGTCATATCCAAGTCATCTTTGCTGGGCCAATAAAAGATCCTGATGAGAAGCTAGAGATAAACATTAAAGGTATTTAGTACCAATAAAGTGAGCTCCCATTCCTTCTTTCCTTTTTCTTTATTAAAGAGTTTATTTATTTGACAGAGCGAGGGAGCTCAGGTGGGGGAAACAGCAGAGGCAGAGGGAGAAGCAGGCCCCTCCGCCCCCCCCCCCCCCGTGCTGTCCTGCCCCTTGCCCTGTGCCCCCCTGCATTCCCCCCCCCCCCAACCCGTGCCTGACCCGGGGCTCGATGCCAGGACCCTGGGATCATGACCTAAGCCAAAGGCAGATGAGATGCTTAGCCATCTGAGCCACCCAGGTGCCCCTCCTTTTCTTTTTCAGTTAGGATTTGATTGGGGCTCCTGGGCTTCAGAGTCACTTAGAGCAGGACTGTGCAGAAAGCTCTGGCCAAAAGCTGGTGTTTCCTTGACTTCCAAAGTGGAAATGGTTTAAATAAAAGAAGTTCGAGGATGTGCATCTGTGGCTCTCGGGGGAGGTTTCCCTGCTGGGGTGCGCTCCTGGTGTTGGTGGAGATTACATTGGGGGGCACCTGCAGCACACTGGAGAGCCGGCTTCCCGCAGCAAAGCCATGCTCTTCTCCCGACCCTTTGTTCTCTGTGCAGGAGTGCGTGGTTCTACTCCAAGCACAAAACTTTCATATTGTTTAAAAAGACGCGGTTTGGCTGCGGGCGGCTAGACCGACAGGTTGGTATGTACCTGCGCGGAGAGCACTGTGACCCAGCAAAACACTTCCTTGCGAAGAAGACAGAGAACCGTGGCGTTTGCCATCTGACCCAGCGGGAGCCCGGGTCAGATAGAGCTCCCCTTGGAAGGTCTGCTGCTGAATTTTGTTTTCCCCCCCTAGTTGTTGTTGTAGCCCCGGGAGCAGATACTGGCTTTGAAACCTTTCCCTTGCTGGCTTGACTGCCTGTGCTTCTCTGGGCCGGGGAGCCAGCATGTCAGGCTGACCGAGCACTCAGCCCCGTGGGGCATGAAGGGCTCCCCAGCGATCAAAGGCACAGCTCCCGGGAGGCGACAGCCTCTGCAGGTGTCCCGCTTTGCTTTGCAGAGCTGAGCCTGCTTTTGGTTGGTTTGTTGATGGGCTGCCCGAAATGACCAGCTTTTTGTAAGGTACGGTGCATGCGACTTGGGGAGTAGAGCACACCCTTTTGGGGTTGGAAAGGTTTGTGCTGGCTTTTAGCTTATTATAAAGATGGCCTTGGTCTGTGCCAGGGAGAATAATGGCAAAACATTAGCTTTCAAGAAAGTGCAGGGGAGCGTGAATGAGTCTCCTTATTTTTATCATTTGCAGTGGTAGCTAGAGGGGTTGGGAAGGATTAGTTCCACACAAGGGAGACATGAAAGCAGCAGTGAGTATAATTATGAATGATATGCCAGAGAGCTCTACGACCTTCGTGGATCCTGCCCGGTTGTTTCTGGAGAAGAGTTTTCCAGTAGTCCCATCTTCCCTGAAAATCTTCTCCGGCTTTGTTTGGAAGGTATTCCTCCCCCATTCGGTTCTCACCACAGCGGGAGGGGACACACCCACTGCTTTGGAGCTCCAGGGGAGAGAGCTTAGGGACCAAGCAAGTGCTCCAGCGTCGAGAGCAGATGTGAACAGATGTCTGCGTGGCGTCTTGGTTGTCGGGCAGCCGCGGGCAGGACCATGGTTAGAGAGCCGGAGGATTAGACAGAAGTCAGCCCCTCGCCCTGCTTTTCTTCCTTAAACAGCCCCTGTGGAGTTTATGAGTTCCTCCAGGGAAAATCGGAGAAATCTACATTAGAATGCCGTTTCCTGTCCCGAGGACTGTCAAAGACTTTATAGGAGACCATTCTGTGTCTGAATGCATTTATGGCCATATCATATATTCAGGGCGGACCACTCTACAACCCCGTCCTTCACGCCGGAGGGCCCCAGCGCACCTGTGGAAATTACAGAATGGGGCTGAGAACATTGGCTGGAGAGGGCCGTGCTTTGTTTGTGTTGTTTTGGGGTTTTTTGTTTTGTTTTTTTTTTGGAACTTCAGACTCACCAGTAATGTCCCCATGGTTGTGTGGTGGCTGAAGGAGTCTTAAATTTTGCTATAAGGAGCTTGGAAGAAAGGGATTCGTGGCAGCTCAGATTGGAGCTGGAGTTTGGGGGGTGTCCTGGTGAGACACTGGGGTGGGGCTGTGTCGCTGTGGCCGGCTGGGGCATGTCTCATCCCTTCCCGTGAGGCCCCGGAAGGGCTGCAGGATACAAGGGGGGAGGTGGTCACCTGCAAGGACCGGGAAGCCAAGGCCAGCTCGTCCAAGACCTGCAGGTGTGCTGTGGGTGTGATTCGGAATTGGAAGCAGGTGGCGAAGCGGAGAGAGGAGCCTGGCAGGCCGCTGTGGAAGGGTTTCCTCTCTCGAGGCCTTGAACTCCAGAGCGGGACTGCGTTCTTCTCTATCACGGTCACTGTCCAGTCAAGGATGAGGACACAGAGAAATGGATGCCAGACCAAGGAGCCTCTGCTCATGGGAGGGGGTCAGCAGGGGTTTGGGAGGGAATGGGAGGCCAGCCAGAGTGAAGCTGGAGGACCCTGGCACTGGGCTCACAGGTTCCTGTTTTCTGCACGGAAGTTGGCCCACCTCCCCCATCCTTCATTGTCCATGGTGGTCCAGTCTTGGGACTGCAGTATTTTACAGTGTTGTCCTGTAGACCTTCCTTAGGAAGCCTCCGTGACCTCTGAAGTACACAGGTCCTTCCTAGTTCTCCGGGACTGATTCTAAACACTTTGGCAGGACACAGTCCCAGCTGGCCCTTCGACACCCTCCTCTCCCTGCTTCCCCACCTCCATCCAGATCTGTGCCAACATCTGGAAGGACCTGCCTTCCCCAGTCAACGAGGTCCCCCTGGGTACATTGCTCCTTTCTTTCCAGGATGCCCTTTCTTCTCTGCAGCAAACCAGTGCTCATCCTTCCTGATTCAGCTTTTCGAGAAGGCCCTCTGAGATTGACCTGAGATGGAAACTTCCACACTTTCCCATATTCCTTGAGCCACTTCCTTGCCTACGTACTCGCTAAGGCAACCACCACCCTGTACTTTGTGCCGAAGCGTTTACCTGCTCTTTCTACACAACTGTGTCTTCAGGTCAGGGACATTGCCTGGTTCACTCCTCCCTTAGCTCCAAGTGGGAAGGAAGTTGTTTCTGCTATATGTCCAAGTTAAGCTATTTAAGCGTTTCATTTTAAAACATTCATCTTGGGGCACCTGGGTGGCTCAGTGGGTTAAAGCCTCTGCCTTCAGCTCAGGTCATGATCTCAGGGTCCTGGGATCGAGCCCCGCATTGGGCTCTCTGCTCAAGCGGGGAGCCTGCTTCCTCCTCTCTCTCTGCCTGCCTCTCTGCCTACTTGTGATCTCTTTCTGTCAAATAAATAAATAAATAAAATCTTAAAAAAAAAAAAATTCATCTTAAACCATGATCCTGGAAGGGGAAATTTCACTTTTTCACAGAGGAAGCATAGAATGGGCTAGAAGTCATCGATTTGTGGCTTAAGACAGATCCAGCTGTCTCAGGCTGGGGCTGAGACCCGGGAGGCCTTCAGCTGGGTCTTCTCTGGCATGGCTTGGGTGGAGGTCAAAGGCTCCCCAACGGCCTGGGATGATTAGCAGAGGCAACAGCTTCTCCCTGCCAGATCTGCTCTTGTAAGAAACTGCTCTGGACTCGGTTGTTGTCTCCAGCAGTTCAAACCCCCGAGGAGGTGGGAGACATGCACTCTGTGTTCTTAGTGGGGAGAATTCCGGCTGGGTGGTTTTTCGTGCTCTCCCTGAGCACGCATTTGGCTTAAGTGGAAGAAGAGGCACAAACAGGGCCCGTGGAGAAGCAGTGTGTTCATGGGGAAAGAACAAAAGTGCACGTCTTGTACTTTGATGTTCAGAAGAGAGGGCTTCCTTCTGACGGCTCTTGGAATAGTACAGTGAGGTCAGTTTAGGTGATATCCCGGGGCAGGGGGGGCAGGAGCCGGTAGGCTTTCTGGAACTGTGGCAGCAATGGCATCCCTCGGTGGGGGGGGGGGGGTGTTAAAATCTTAGGCACGTTTACTTGGTTCAGCTGGGGTTTTAGTTCGGCACTTGAATGCTTCCAGACAGGACCGAGCTCTGTTATCATATGGTCCTCGCTGTAGCCTCCCACGGGTCCTCCCTGTCCTCCCTTTTAGGAGGTATTTTCTGGAGGCCTGTGGCGTCCTGGGGAAATGAAGAGGTGACTAGAAGGGTTCCTGCTGTCAGGGAGCTCCAGGCTTTGAGAGGAAGGGGGACAAGAAACGTAGAAATCATGTCTCTGCTTGGGTTAGCACATTTCAGTCGGTGCCAAAAGTTTAATGATTTCTGCGGGAGTAGAAATTAAGTCAGCGTCTCTGGTTAGCATCTAGAAACTGGAATTCCGAGCAGTTAATTCCATGTTTAGAGAGGAAACTAGAGTTTATGAATCTCTGTGTGCCAGCTGCCCTCCGCATGTTAGTTTATTTGGACCTCCCTACAACTCCAAAAGGTTCTTAGCCTCATGTTATAAATGAGGGGAGGGAGGTTCAGAGAGGTTAGGTAACTTGTCCAAGGCCACACAGCTTGAGAATAGCCTAGTGATGAATTAAGCCCCTGGTAGTCTTATTCTTTTTTTTTTTTTGTTTGTTTTAAGATTTTATTTATTAATTTGACAGAGATCACAAGTAGGCAGAGAGGCAGGCAGAGAGAGAGGAGGAAGCAGGCTCCCCGCTGAGCAGAGAACCCGATTTGGGGCTCGATCCCAGGACCCTGGGATCATGACCTGAGCCGAAGGCAGAGGCTTTAACCCACTGAGCCACCCAGGCGCCCCTGGTAGTCTTATTCTAAAGGACAACCTTTTTACCACCTAGCAGGCAGACTATGAATGCTTTGCAAGGTCCAACTTTGAAAAGTTGTTTGAAGTTGGTAAAGTCGAACTTGACCAAGAGGTGGATTATAACTGGAAGGGAGCTGCGAGGCTTCCTCTGAGGGCCCCGCTGGTTTCGACTGAACTGGACACCGTGACGAAGGACTGAAGAGCTTATTCTCAGCTCATCATGGGCCTCCGTCTTCGTGCAGAGGGGCTGAGCCGACGATGTGTGTCCTGCGCGTTGGGAAAAGAGCTGGCTTGGACAAGCATGTGGCAGGGGAGGTGGTGGCTTTATTTTTATGAGCAGAATGACGCATGTGCAGTTCCCAGGGGTACCCAGAGCTGGGTGTTATCTTGGGAAGGGCCTTTTAGCCCCTTCTGTGAACTCCGGAACTGTTGTCAGATTTGGGCTCCGGGTTTAGGCCGAGGTGCCCCATTCCTTGACTGATAAAACCAAGTGAAAAGTGCTCAGAAAGGAACTGGAGAATAATTGTGGGCCCAGAGGTCAGCTGGACACAAGTCTTCAGATTCCCCAGCAAATGTCTATGAGCCTTTTAGGATAAACCGATTCTTCTGCCTCTGGGGCAAAACTTTTAATCTTCTATTCAGAAAGAAAGAAAGAAAAGACAAAGTGACTTTTCAAGGAGAGGCTGAGCTAGAATATTTTCCTTTGAATGGGCTGGAGTCTGGGTTTCCTGCTTTAATCTCCAGGGAATGGCCAGTCGGGCTGACAGAGAGGCAGACATTGTCCAGGTCCCCGGCCCGCCGGCGGCTGGTTGTTTGCTTTGTGGGCTCTCGGAGGGGTGGTCGGCCTGCCCCCCTCCTGCCTCCTGCAGACCTGTCTTCAGGCAACATTCTTAGAATGCTCTCGGTTTGTTTTCTGGCTGGAAATGTGTCTTTTTAAATGGGGCTTTCCATTTACAGAGGCTTTATTTTCTTAGCCTGGCACCCCCTCCCCTTTCAGGACCTTTCAGGAAGAGCCCAAGCCGACTTTTTTTTCTTTTTTCCTAAGCAAAAGTTTTAGCCTGGCTGGACAAGTGAACATGATGAGCAAAACCCAGCAATTGAAAAAAAACACTCCCTTTCCTGAAGTCACTGGCACCCTTAAAAGCCAAGATTCTGCTCCTTTGGGCCATTATTGGACTAATTTTGTGCAAAATGTAGGACTTTGGACAAGTCACTTAACCTCCCCCTGCCTTAGTTTACTAAAGGGAAATGAGAGCCGTGCTCTGTGCGTTTTAGAGCCGCGATGAAGAGGATCTGAAATGACAAATGGGAGGAAAGGGGCCGCCCAGAGTGGTGATATGGTTAGCTGTATTTTGATTTTAATGTGTTCTTGGGGCTTGCCTTGCTGGAGGAAATAATAAAGATGTGAAGACAGCACGTGCTTTAAATCCCAGAGTCTGTGTCGTCCTCTGCAAAATGAAAACAGGCCTTTCGTCACGGAGGGTGCTCCATGCGGAATGGCTATTTGACGGATACTGGTTTTCTCTCTCTTCCACTCAAACTGGGGTCTCTCTCCATGTATACAGATGTTTGTTGATTTTCAAATTGTGCACGTGGACCGCACTATATCGTATATATTATTACGTTCTAAAACAGATGCCAGAAGCTAAGTGGAGTTATTCGATGAAATAGCCGTGAACAGACAGGGACCTACCAAGCTCAGTCATGTGGTTCTGGGAGTCTAGGTGGAACCTTCTGTGAGTAACGGCGGGGGCTGACGGGCTCCCAGAGATGCCGATGTGTGTGCACGTTTTGTCCCCGGAGGCCGACTTCCTGGCTTTGTCCTTGAGAAGTTTAGAGGAACGCCATAGCTTTCGGTGAAATTGGGAAATGTCTTGTCACTACTGGAAAAGGCGCCGGAAGAGAAGGGTGTAATCCAGGTTTGGGAGCCCTTAAACGGGGCGTCTCAGGTGTCCTTTCCCGCGCATTCAGACTTCTCCCCGGGGCCTTGCAGGTGGCCTTTCCGTTCCAGAGCGGGCAGCTGCCGTGTGTCATTAGACACAACTCCCAACCTTTCTGAGCTTCATTTTCGTCGTCTGTAAAATAGCGATAAAAGGAAGGATGGCAACAATGGCCAGATAGGATCGTTGCTGGGGTTAAATCTCGGTCTGCTGTGCACCGTGATCTCCAGGGGCCATTCTGCTGTGGTTCTGCGTGTCTGTCATTAATTTTTATGCCTTTTATTTTATTATTTTATTTATTTTTTATTTTATTTATGTTTTAAACATAACCTTCAGTTTTTAATAAGCATGACGATGAACACAGTCTAAAAAAGTCATAATTAGAACCTTTAAAATGAACAATATCTATTTCTACTGCCAGTCCAGCTACCTAGAAGGCAACTTTTTTTTTTTAAAGATTTTATTTATTTATTTGACAGATGGAGATCACAGAGAAGCAGGCAGAGAGAGAGGAGGAAGCAGGCTCCCAGCTGAGCAGAGAGCCTGATGCGGGGCTTGATCCCAGGACCCTGGGATCATGACTTGAGCCAAAGGCAGAGGCTTTAACTCACTGAGCCACCCAGGCGCCCCTAGAAGGCAACTTTTAACTTTTTAGTTTTTTAATTCTTTCCTGGAATTTACCACTTAATTTACAATTAACATGTGCTGCAATTGTTAATTTCTAGATCATCTTTTCACTTGTACTGTGGCATAGGAGAATTTAGCTTTCTTCCGTCTCCTTCCCTGGTCCCCAGAACGCGCTTGCGTGCACACACCCAAACACACATGTGCACACTCCATTCCATTTCCCCATCCTTCCAAAGTAATTCTATCACAAACTTCGCTTGAGTCCATATTCAGCATGGACTTACAGCTATAATTAACTTAAATTTCTAGTGCCTTCCATCTACTTTTCCCTGCAGCTACTAATTGTCTCTATTTTTTGTTTACTTGAATTTTTAGGGACATGTCAATAATTCATCCCGGTATTCTGATAGAATTTATAATAAAACTCCTTTCAGCATAGTTCAACATATCAGATAATGCGATCTGTTACGTTGTCTTCTTGGAGACATCCTTTTCTGAGCTGTTGTCCTTATCATGTTTAGAACCCCTTTCTCTCCTTGTGCTGGATCCCCTGTCCTGGGTCTCATGTTTTCAGATTTGTCAATATTTTTTGTTCCCCAGGAGCTTCTGCAGAAAGAAGAGTTGGGAGACAGTTTTTGTTTTTGTTTTGTTTTGTTTTTAGATCTTGAATTTCTGAAAATGGTTTTATTCTACTCATACTTTGGATTATTATTTTAGTTGGGTATAGAATTCTAGGTAGCACATCACTTTCCCTCAGAATTTCTGAGGGCATCATTTCATTATTTCCCAGGATCACTGTTGAGAAATCCAAAGTCTTTCTGATTATTTTCAACTTGAGAACGTGCCATTGTTTTTTTTCTTTCTGGATCTTTCTTTGGGATTCTTTCTTTATCCTTGGTGTTCTAAAATTTCCTTTTTATTTATTATGCTGGGCCCTTGGGTTTTTTAAAATTCAGAAACTTAAGTCCTTTGGTCCTAGAAATTTTTTTGGATTCTTTCTTTGGGAATATTATTCCCTCCTTTTTCCTTGTTCTCTTTTCCTGGAACTGCTATTGGAACATGGATCGATCTAATTTTCTTGCCATTCCTCTCCTTTGTGTCTTTATCTTCAACCTCACTTTTCACCATGTTGTCTGTAATTCTCCAGCCTTTTCTGGCTTCAGTTGTGGTTGAGTTGGTTTGCTTCCTAGAGGATGCCTTAGTTCCTACTATCACCTCTTCTCCTCTGCATTGCATCTTCCAGATTGTGGGCACATTGTGTCTCCTGTTATTTTGTCTCCTCACTCATGTGCGTGTGCACGTGCGTGTGCGTGTGTGTGCGTGTATACTGACGTATTCCTCCATGCCCTCCTAGGGCCCTTTGGGAGGGAATAGAGCTAATGCGTGTGTTCCATCTATCCCCTCTCCCGGAGCCTCCTCTCTCTCCTTTGTCTCTCCTTGTGACCATCCTTGACCTTCCTTGAAGCGCCTGCCCCCAACTTACTGAACTTCACCCCAGCCGAGAGCCTGTTGCTCTAATGGAATGCTCTGAAGGACACAGCTTGACCTACACGTGCTGCAGGAGGAGGATGGCTTGGACCGGATGTCCCAGCCGTCGAGAGCCAGCTGAGATCGCCAGCCTCGGTGACTCCAAACTCACCCGGGATCAGTCTGCTTTGTCTGGTCAAGTTCGCACGTGCTTCTGGGGCCAGATGAGCCAGTGGAGGTGTGGTACTGACCTAGAGCTATATTTGAGGTTGATTTGGTGAAGTAGGCCCCCATCTGATGATCTCCTGTGGGGCCTCCAGCCCTCCTGGGGCATTCCTAGGTACAGAGTTTTCTTTTCTTTCTTTCTTTTTTTAAAAAAATATTTTATTTATTTATTTATTTGTCAGAGAGAGAGAGAGAGAACAAGCAGGCAGAGTGGCAGGCCGAGGCAGAGAGAGAAGCAGGCTCCCCACTGAGCAAGGAGCCTGATGCAGGGCTTGATCCCAGGATCATGACCTGAGCCGAAGGCAGCCACTGAACGACTGAGCCACCCAGGGGCCCTTGTGCTTCCATCTTCAAGGCACTCAGATGTACAGGGGTCCCATTGAAACTGCATCCTCCAGGCCCTCAGTTTTGGTCCCAAACACCTCTGCCTACCTGACCTGCCTAGAACACCGCCTTCACCCCGTAACCCTACCTGCGAAGCTCTCGGGGCTGTTACCTACTCAAACAGTGTCTGATTTTCACCCTCAGTTTTGATTTTACTCTAGCACAAGGCCAACCTATAAGCCATTTACTGCCCCCAAAGACAATCTTCTCCTTTTTCTAGGGCATGTCTGTCTTTCTGTCCTCATGAGGCTTTCATTCCTTTGTACTCTCCCATCCCTTTCTTAAAAATGTTCTTCCAAAGTCTGTCTTTCCCAAATACCCTCTTCTTCCTTTCTGGCCCACGTTGAGTTCCTACGCCTTGGCCCAATTCTCCCTGGTTCCCCCAGCACCCCCTACATTGTAGCACTTTGTGTCACTTATCCTTTATGATCTGAAATTCTTCTCAGGTGAATATTCAGACTTTGCCAAACATCAATGATGTACGTGCCCTGATTGCCAGGTGCTATGCTGGGTGCTTTCCTTAAACTCTGCCACTTTTACTCTCCATTGTGACCAGTCAGCCCTGAAAGAGTGCCCATTTTACAGATGAGAACACAGAGGCCTGGTGAATCAGACACTTGGCTCAGGGTCCCACAGGCTCTTTCTCCCGCAGCCAGGCTCTCGTGGGAAGGTTCTGGTTCAGGTTCTGGGGTTGAAGAGCGTGGGGCGCCAGCCTTGGCTTAACCCACTGAGCTACCCAGGTGCCCCGCCTCGATCATTTTCCTTCGATCATCGAGCGTGATTCTGTAGCGACATCATGTAAAACAGGATGGACTTCAAGCTCCTTTCTGTGGGCCCTAAGCTCTTCAGATGGAGATCGACAGAAACAGACATTTGTGATGTTACTAACTTGTGGCAACTTTAAACGGACCACCCTGAACCGAGAGTAACGCAAGCGTCCCCAGGTGTGGCCAGTGACCCCTCATTTGTGCATTGAGGGTTAAGGCTTTCTTGCGTCAGATCAAGGAAAAAGGCAGACACGAGGACCCTTGGGGCCCTTCTGACCCGAGTTGTTTGGGGGCTCCTGGCAGCTGACCGCTTTCTCCAGCACCTTCTCTGTGTCAGGCTATTCCGGAGGCTCATTTCCCCAGGCTGGAAGCAGGGGCTGGCCGAGGGGCCCCATGGCCAGGGATTATTGCTACAAGCAGGAAGTGTTTAATGGTTTTCATTTACTTGTAGTTGGAAGAGGAAAGGCTGGACCTTCCTTACAATAGAGGCAGAGAAACAACGTGACTACTTGGCCCATTTCACATTCCCGGAGGGAAACCAGAGCTCCCTCAGGGCACCAGCGGCCCGTCTTGAAATGGCTCGGCCACCCAGGCAAGGAGCCTTTGCTCCCCGAGTCTGAAGTCAGAGCGCTGTGTGAGCTGGTGGCTGGCTTGTGATGCTGGGCTCACGGCCAGTGTGACCGTGTGATCGTCGCAAGGAAGCGGGAGCTACTGCTGCCCTGTGGTCACGCCGGTGCTGGCATCTGCCGGAATTCTTTACGTCAGTCAGATGCTACTTTGGCCGTCAACAGTGAGGTAGATGAGATGAGAAATACATAAGAATATAGAAGAACTGAGGGCTCTTTCGCCTTTCCTCCCTTAAAGAGAGTTTATACCTCTCTTTTCTTACATCGGTAGGCGATCTGTGAAAATCCATCTGGTATCCGTCAAAAAGAACCCATAACATTTTAAAAGTTGAGTTTCTAAAGGCGACAGTCATGATTATAACCCAATAAAAATCAGAAATAAATAAGACTGGGGCATCTGGATGGGCTCTGTTGGTTAAGTGTCTCGCGCTCGATCTCTGCTCAGGTCTTGACCTCAGGGTCGTGAGTTAGAGACCCGCTTTGGGCTCCCTGCTGGGTGTGGAGCCTACTTAAAAAAAAAAAAAAAAAAAAAGAAGGCTGATCTCCTGCCCCTCCATCTTAACTATTTAGAAATTAAACATGCATTCCTGGTTAAGTTAGCCGATTAAGGAGGGAATCAAAAAAGGAGGATTTCTGTCTCAAAAGAGGTGTAAAGGAGAACACTTTATTCCAAGCCTATATGCCATAGCGGAAGAGGCATCCCAGAGGAAAATAAGTAGCCCGAAATAGCTTCATTATTAAAGGAGGTGGGAAATAAGGACGACAAGGAAGGAATCATTTTAAGAAGTTCGGAAAAAGTACAACAGATTAAGCCAAGAGGAGACAGAAACACAAAGCTAACTTTAAGGAAATAGAAAATAAATGGAAAACAGTAGGAAGGAATATAAATTTCCGTGCTGCTGCTTGGGGAGCGCTAAGCAGAGAGGTTCACCGCGTACGATCCGAGGGACGTGTCTGAGTCAGTATCGTACCTTCGCTCAGCGGACTATGATGCGGCCATGACCGTCATCGTAAAAGCATTTGTAAGAGGACCGGGTGAAATGTTCGTGTCCGGTGAAAAGTGCAGAATCAAAAATTTCATTTGCAGAATGATCGTAACTGTGAATACAGTCTCCCGTTTCTTTCCTATCCCCAAGCTGTAAAGAAAATTAAGTCTGGAAAGAATGCATCGTCCTAGCCCAGTGGGGATGAGGTGCTGACGCTCGTGACAACACAGAAGGACCTGGAAAACGTGCTTATGTGGAAGAAGGCCGTCACCTAGGCCACAGACTGCAGGACTCCATTAGTAGGAACTTTCCAGAGGGCGCAAATCTACAAAGGCAAAAAAGTAAATTAGCAGTTGCCAGCGGCTGGGGTGGGTTGGGAGATGAAGGAGTGACAGCGTAAGGATACGAGGTTTCTTTTTGGGGTGATGGAGGTGTTCTAGAATTGATCGTGTGAGGGTTGCACGACATTGAATGCACTAAAAACCACTGAGTTGTGTACTTTACATGGGTAAATGGTATGGGATGTGAAGGGTATCTTAAACTGCTACCAAAAAAAAAAAAATTACAGTGGGGGCGCCTGAGTGGCTCAGTGGGTTAAGCCTCTGCCTTCAGCTCAGGTCATTATCCCAGGGTCCTGGGATCGAGCCCCGCATCCGGCTCTCTGCTCAGCAGGGAGCCTGCTTCCCCCTCTCCCTCTGCCTGCCTCTCTGCCTACTTGTGATCTCTCTCTGTCAAATAAATAAAATCTTAAAAAAAAAATCACAGTGGTTATCTTGGGGGATGGGCATATCAGTGCTTTTTCCTTCTTCTGTATTCTTCTTCTTTCCTTCTTCTGTATCTTCTGCACCGTCTTCTGTAATTTCTAGATTTCCACGTTTTCCAGATGTAACTCCACATTACTTGTACAATGGAAACAGTAATAACCTACAAAAACACTTTAAGGGAAGAATGTTAACAATTGGTCTTTTGGCAAAAAAGGCAGGGGTGGGAAATCTGTTAGCCCACCTTCTGAGAAGGTGTGGGGGGTCTTGTAATCCTACAGTCTGGAGCCTAGCTGTCGCATTCGTAAAGTGGCACGGGGCTGTTCTTCCGTGAGTCAAGGAAAATAAACCATCATTTGAGCTCTCTTGCGGGCAGGATCCCATCTCAGGGAAGAACGGGGCTGGTGGAGAGGAGGGCGGTGGGGGGAGTGGTCTGTGAAACCAGGGATGACCGGTTTCTAGGGGAAAATGCAAGAGGTGTCAGACTCAGCTATCGGAGTGCTAAATTAGAGATAGCTGTTACTTATATAACTTCCTGTTAATTGCCGGGCAGGAGCTGTCGCTGACAGCCGCCCTCTCCTCGGATCCAGAGCCCTTCCCTCCTGGCGACCGGCTCACTTCTGCCTTTGGGCTCCGGGCGCAGGGTCAGCCTTTCCAACTGACGCTGAAATGTCATTTTAAACAGCAGCCTCCGTTGTCCTTTCTGAAGATGGGAAACTCGTACGCTGGACAGCTGAAGACGACGCGGTTCGAAGAGGTCTTACACAACTCCATCGAGGCGTCCCTGCGGTCCAGCAGCCTGGTGCCCCGGCCGGTCTTCTCGCAGCTCTATCTGGAAGCTGAGCAGCAGCTCTCTGCCCTGGAAGGTAGGAGATGCGCCAGTGCGGGTCCTGCGTCCATGCGGCTCCTGTTAGAACAGAACTGGAAACTCCTTCTCCCCTCTGTGTGCAAAACATTGGGTCTAGCAGGAAAGAGTCATTAGAAAAGGAAAGGTGCGCTTACATTTTTCCTTGGCTAAGACCGAGTTTCAGCCATAAGGATGCAAGGAATGCAGTTATTCATTGGGTCACGGGGGGCAGGAAGAAGGCTGTGTTGGGACGGTTGTGCATGGGTTGTTTCTGATGCTTTTGACAGAAGGTTCAATGTTCTCCCTGGATAAGTCAGAAATTTTAACACCCTTTGGCCCTTGGTGATTTTTTTTCCATCTCTGTCCAGGGATTCATGGTCCTATCTTTGCAAAATAGTCTCTAGGTAGTTTCTCTTTGTGATTGCAGATATGAGAGCCCTCTAGAAACTTTGAAACACCAAGAATAAACCCTTATGAATTGAACGTGTGCCAGGAATAAATGAATCAGTTATATTCAGGCATGGGGGACAACTTTAGGATTTGCTTAATTATCCAGAGGGTAAAATGGTTGTTTTCAGTCTTTAGTGTGTCTCTTTCATGGCCACGTGTTTTTTATGCCAGAAGTAATCCCACAGCAGTCCACAGGATGAGACAGTTACCGTTACCTAAGTTCTTTTGGGCAGTTTATGCCTTCCACTGGAAGTTCCCTGCAGACTTCACGTAGATACTGAAGGCGAAAAAGGACCATTGTTTAAAACAAAAATTAATTAATTAAGAAGGCGTGCAGTATGCCTGGTCCTGTACGGGTGGGGGGGGGGGTTGCCATGTGTATGGGTCAGAGTGTGTGTGTGTGTGTGTGTGTTGGCAGGGTGTGGGGATGGCTGGCTGGGAGGGTTGCACATAAGAGAAAATGAGGCACAGAGTTGCTTTTGTGGAATCTGATAGTTCCGTATTCTACCAGGAAGGCGTTCCTTGTGTTCGTCTTTGAAAGTCCTTATGTTAACTTTGCAAACAGCCAGAGTAAGGACCTAAAAGAGCTAGAGGAGGGTCTGGGAGAAACTGGACTGTGCCCCAAAGCACGGATTAGGAAAATCAAGAATTCTCTGGTATCGAAAGCAGGCAAGTTTTCCAGCAGGGGAAGCATCAGTGCGGCACTGGGGGAGATGAGGAATGAGTGGAGGATACGGGGTGTGTTTCTGACTAGCCGGCAGACGTACGTAGAATGTGTGCATTAAACTTAAGTCATCCGTAGCTACTTTCAGTACTGACAGGCTTCGTGGCTAATCATGAATTACTGATGGTGACGATGATGACTTAGTCCACGTGAATGGCACCTTGAAATCTACAAAGTGCTTTCCACCTCCCCTGCTAAATTAAATCCCACGATTTGGAACCCTGGGAGATGGCTTTGCTGGCAGGTTGCAGTGTCGAAGGAGTGCCCGAGTCAGGGAGCTGTACCCTTAGCTTTGGCAGCTCTGTGATGGGAAGGGGGCAGACCGGTGGTTAAGTCGGCAGGAGACAGGGGGCAGTTGCTCACCTCGGGGGTGGGAGAGAGGAGCAAGCCCTGGGAGGTTCCCCCCCAGCTTTTCCTCTGCCTAAGTTCTCTGCAGACTCCCTGGGAGGCTGCATCTCGAACACTGACTTCTTAGGATGCCCCCCCACCGCCCCCCCCTCCGCCGATAGGACATTGGGCAGCTGGCACTTTACGGGGACAGCTGGAGGCGTCCCCTTCTCGTGCCTCCCGTGTTGAGTGCTGTAGGCGCCCTGCCTGCTGTCGGTGCAGCACCCCCTACCCCCCACCCCATACAAAAACCAGAGCAGAACCTCCAGCTTTTCCTGTTCGTCCGCAAACAGAGAAATCCTCCCGAGGTGCAGGAAGGACAAAGAAGGGGTCTGGTGGGAAGGGGGAGACTCTCTTTATCAGTTGGCTGGACGTCGCCATGAACTGAATGCACAACTCTGCCCCTGGATTCTGTGTCATAAAACTTGGTGCGGACGGCTGTTCTGGCCACACTTTGTTTTGTCTGTCTGTCTGCCCGGGTCTCTTACTGTTGTCCTTCCTCAATTACATGAAAGGTGCTGTTTATGGCCAGGGTGCCGGCATCCTAAACACCCGGGGTCTGCTAACATCTTCCGTGCTCCTGAGCGCCTTTCAGCTGGGGCCTTGGGACTTTGTTCCCGGGATTAGAGGATTTACCACACCTCCTCCCAGGGGAAAAGGCTTTTATGTGCTATTTACTTTTTTTTTTTTTTTTTTTAGAGAAAGACCAAACAAAACAAATACCACCCCAGCGTTTTGAGATAAGTATTAATTAATTAAACGAGATGCAGTTGACTCTTGTAACCCCACCCCCCTCAAAATGTCATATGGTTTCTTCTCGTGGAAAGAAAAGAAAATCCAGCTCGGCAGAGGGGAAGTGCGGCCGCATCTGTGGGCGCCTGTGTGTTCTCCTGTTAAGGTCCTCAGCTCCCAATCCGCCTGGTCTCGTGTGGTGCCGTGGTAATGCCCTCCTCGCACTGGAGACCTTGGCCAGCAGGCCGATGGGCTCCGCTCCCGGCTGTGATAAGTCTCCTCTCTCGCTGCCTGACTGATCGATCACAGGCGCTGGGATGTCTGGGGTGGACCTTTGACCTTTGAGGTCTGCTTTCTCATCCACCGGATTCTGAGCTCTTTCCTTGACTTGCTGAGGCTGAAGGCCCTCATTTTTCATTCTTTTGGAGAGTCTGAGTTCTTCCCTTGGGCTTTAGCAGAGTAACATGCAGACAGGCTTTCCTGCGTGGCTCGGAGTTCTCGCTCCTTCTCACGCAGATTGTTGGGGTCTTTGCCCTTCCCTCTGGACCTCTGGAGTCCTGGCTCGGAGAGGACAGTGGTGGAGGAGAGTGACTGGTCCCACAGAGCACAAACAGCTCTGTGCCGCCCACTCTGCAGGTGGCGGCAGGATAGTCCCAGCCCCCATGGGGACCTGTGCAGCATTGCTGGCGCCTGGGGTCTGGGCAGGACTCCACCCCTTAGGCTACTGGCCCGCTGGGCCTGCATTTAATGGCAGGAAGGAGGCATCTGAAGGAGGCTCCGGGGCTCATTCCCACCCCCGCATGTGCTTCCTGGGTAATCTTTTTATGGTCTTCCTGCCACCCCCGTGTTCTCCAGGCTCAGAAAGACAAGGACACCAGGGATTTTTCACTTCCTGCTCTGACCTACCCAAGGTCACGGGCCTGAGCTGGCTTTAGATTTTCAGTTTCTTCTGCCTCTTGTCCCATGGGCACTTTTAAAGTGGCGGCCACCGTACTAAATAATTAAATCACATCATTAAGATGCTGTGTGATGCTGATGGTCGACCATAGCAGCTCAGAGGCCCTGTATAACCACCTCATTTCAAAGATGCAGGGTCTGATGCACGGAGAAGTTAAGTAACTTTCTCCTGGCCACACAGGCAGCGGCAGGCTCGAGAATTGAGAGTTCCCTGATTCCCAGCCCTTCTCTTTCCTCTGCACGTGATTTTATCACTCACCAAGAACCACCGAACCCACTGGATAGTCGGAGGGGGCAGAGGCGAGAAGAGGAGGCAGGAGAAATGGGAACACAGAAAGAGCGCTAAAACAGGAGGCAGAGAAACAAAAAAGAAGAAAAACGGTCTTCCAGCCCAGCCCATTCAAGGATGCTCGTAATGACCCTATTCCATGAAGAAGTTTGCATGCTAGTTATTAAATGACAGTTAAACCCGGACAAGTTGAGAAAGATTTTTTTTTTAAAGATTTTATTTATTCATTTGACAGAGATCACGAGTAGGCAGAGAGGCAGGCAGAGAGGCAGGCAGGGAGAGAGAAGAGAGGGAAGCAGGCTCCCTGCTGAGCAGAGAGCCGGATGTGGGGCTTGATCCCAGGACCTGAGATCATGACCTGAGCCGAAGGCAGAGGCTTACCCACTGAGCTACCTAGGCGCCCCAAGTCGAGAAAGATTTTTGACCAAAAATGTCTGTTAAAAGGAGTTAGGAAGGTACTTCAATAGCCTGGGAAATTCATTTAGATGACCCCCCTTGTCGAGCAGTGCTGGGCAAATGAAGCTCGAGGGGGTTTGCCCCCATCAGCTGGGCCTGCGTGTCCTGGGCACTACCTCTGGGGTCACAGAGATGTGTGAGGGCAGGGGCCCCATCCTCTGTGAGCCGAGAGGCTGCGGGGAATGACCAGAAGCTGTTTCACCGCCGTGACAGAGCTCATGAGCAGGGAGCGGGGGGGACTTCAAGGCCAATTCCTGGCTCTTCCGGCCAGTTCCGTGTTTGCCAATATGCGACTGCATTTAAAAAAAAAAAATTCCCCAAGTCATAACCCGCCTGGCTGTGTTCTGGAATGGTGCTTTGTGTGTCTGTGCCAGACTCGGGTGTGTTTGTATTTCTGGCCCTCCCTGTGCATCCATTCCTCCCCTGGGGCTAAATGAACACGGACAGCTTGCACGCTGGAGAGAGGCCGCTCACAGTACGCTTTGTATTCTAAGCCACGCAGGACAGTCGAACATCAGCGGGGGCCTCAGGTGCCCCTGGGAGCCTGCTGTCACCGGAGCGCAACGGGACAGCCATCGGGTCCCTCTCTGTAAAATGGTCTATACCTGAATCTGTGGCCCCTCCCCCAGAAAGATTCTGGAGGACTTCTCAACAGTTATGTGTGTGTTGAACCCTCGTGCGTGAGCAGACGTGTGCAGCTCTGCCGAATGGAAAGAGATGTGAACCTGAATTTGAAGTCATGAGGCCAGGCTGGGAGCCCCGGTCTGTGACCTTGGGAAAGTCCTGTGACCTCAGCTTTCCCCTCTGAGCAGAGCTGGGGCAGGGGGTGAGGTGATGCCCGGCTCCCAGCAGGCCTGTAGGGACTGGTTAATTATTAAATGGCTGAGACTTGCTGACCCCTTGCCTCTGTCTCCTCCCTCCCCTTTGCCACTTGCAGGTGGTAGCCAAGTGGACAATGAGGACGAGGAAGAAGAGGGAGAAGGGGGACTGGAGCCCACCTGTCCCCCAAATCCCTACCAGATGCACCCTCCTCCCGAAGGCTGCTGTACCATGGATGGTGAGGCCGGCAGCTGGCAGAGTCTGCGGCTCTGCGCCCCGGGTCCCCTGTGCCCCTGGTCCCTGGCTACATCCCCGTGTCGCCTCACCGCCCCTCGGCACTCTTGGACAGCTCGAGTTCACGAGTGGATTCGGATCTGTCTGTTCATAGGTTGTGTGGAAACTCGGATATTTTCCCAGTTCTGGTCTGCCTGCACCGAGCTTTCACTCAGACTGCTCAGTGAGAATAATCTTCCTCCGCGACCCTGCTTTACTGTTGAGGAAGGGAGACGTGTGTTCTCTCAGGAGCCGTGTAGAATCGGTCCGTGGAGGAACCGAGGCACAGGAACGCAGGGGGCAGGGGCACCGTGGTCTGACGATAAGAGCTCGTGCTCTGCAGAGAAGCTTGGGGCCCTGCCACTCACTAGCGGGACAGCCTCTCGGGGTGCTTCATCTGCCAGTCACCACGCCAGTCGCGTGGTGTCACTAGTTAGTCACTCCACTCCTGACCGGGCCCCTCCCCATTCTGCAAATATGGAGATAAAATGTACAAGAGCTCCCAGCTTCATGGAGCTATGGAGGCAAGCAGACACTTTGCACACGAGGTGGAAAGTGCTGACAGGGCGGGGTGAGCAAGCCCCGGTGCCTGGGAGCTCAGGAAACGTTCCTCCCATAGGTAGAGAGTTTAGGGAAGTCTTCCTGGAGGAGGTGGCCCGTCATCAGGATTTGGAGGATTAGCAGGAGTCTGTGAGAAGGTTGGGGGAAACTGGAACATTCCAGACAGAGGAATAGCATGTGCAAAGGCTCAGAATGGGGGGGAGAGTATAGCCCCTCTGGGGAGCTGCTGGCAGTGTGTATAGGTAGGAGTCTGAGGTGTGGCCGGGCAGGGCGTAGTGCTGAGGTCACATGGGGCGTAGAGGTCCCAGGTGCCGTGGACTTGGTCTTGCGCAGGATGGTGGCAGGAGAGGCAGTCAGCTCTCACGGGGGCTGCTATTCTAGGGAGAGAGAAACCAGTGCCGTGGCTCTTCAGGATGTAGGACTTCTAGTGTCCAGATGTTAAAAGGTCACCTAGTTAAAGAAGGAAACTGTGAACTCTGCAGTGGCCATTGCAGAGATTTTCAAAGAATTTCCAAGCCAACGCAGTAACCACTCTGACTGTCCCTGGCCTCTTTTCCTCCAGCTCTTCAGAAGGACGGGCCCAGGCCATGTAGGGAGAAGGCCTGCAGGATGCTGGACCTCAGCCTCAGGGACTTTGGTGAACTTGCCTAAGATGCTGAAGGGGAATCTGCCCCCACCCGGCCCAGCTCTCAGCAGTTCTGAGCACATCCCGGAACCTCTCTGAGCCTTGATTTCCATCTCTGCAAACTGGGGGCAGAATCGCTTCCCCATGAGAGCTCTGCAGAGCTGCTCCTGGTCCAGTGCCTGGCACACAGTGGGGACTGTCTCCATGCCTGCCAAGCCCCCCCACCCAGGGCCCCTCCGTGACCCTCCTTGGGGGCATGTGGGAGACTCTGGACCCAGGCGCTGTAGATGGTGAAGCAGGTGTGCGCCTGAGGGCTCTGTTCACATTGTAGAGTCTGGCAGGAAAGCCTTGGGACCATCAGGATCCCATTAACTCTCATTGTCTCAGTTGGTAGCTAAGGATGGAGCAGGCAGAGGAGATGGGGCCGAGCGGGCCCTCATCTGGGAAGACCTTGGAGAGGCCCATCCAAATAAACCTCAGCTGTTTCTCCCCTTTTATTTCTAGACATTTGGGGGCACTTATTTTTCGAATGGGAAATATATTTCAAAGCTCTAAATACAAAATGTTCAAAAGGGTCTAGAGTGCCAGGCTCCCTGATCACTCTCCTTGTGTCCCGGTCCCATCCGCAGAGGCAGCCAGCACCAGCAGGCTCTGACTCCCTCTTTGTGACATTTCCCTGTTTCTCATACACGTGAAAAGTGCAGGGTGTGGAAAATACCACATTCCTTACAATTTCTTAGGGATTCACCATGTGTACATTTTAGTTGACCCTTGCTCGTCCACCGTTTTTCCTGCTGAGTTTCACTTGTACATGAATGATGGTGACACCACAGTCTTCAAAGGAATTAGGATGTGGCAGGTGTCCCGAGTAACTGTGGTTCTGATTTTATCTCTTGGAGCTAATATTAAAGTCAGCCACACGCAGAGGTGAGGTTTGCTCCTGACAAGACCTGGAATGTCCTCCCTTCGCCCATGGGGAGCCTGGTTCTGGGGAAGCCCCTTGGCGCGCGTGTGAGTCCTGTCCATTCCTCGTAGGGTTCTGCCAGGCGGGGAAGGACCTGCGTCTTATCTCCCTTTCCAGTGAGCCCATCGACGTCCCCGCAGGCTTTCTCCTCGTGGGGGCCAAGTCCCCCAGCCTGCCGGACCATCTCCTGGTGTGTGCCGTTGACAAGAGGTTCTTGCCCGATGATAATGGGCACAACGCTCTTCTTGGTAAGTCCTTTTCTGTGCTTCCACCTGCCTGTGGGGGTGGGGACAAGGGAGGCCTTTGGGGGTGGGGGCGTAGGCCTCCTGTGGGGGCCTCTTCTTCAGCAGGTCCTGCGGGCCCTTTTATGCTTTCCAGTAGGCTCTTTCTGTGTGGAACTGGAATGTCAATGAGACTTATTTTAAAATGTGACGAACTTCCTATAGAGAACCTGACCTTGAGAATGAACTTTTTTAGATGTATGTTCATCAGACCTTTTCTAAGTGCCTTCCTGTGTCAAGAATAGGATAGAGGGGCACCTGAGGGGCTCAGTTGTTGAGTGACTGCCTTCAGCTCAGGTCATGATCTCAGGGTCCTGGGATCGAGTCCCGCATGGGACTCAGGGAGCCTACTTCTCCCTCTTGCACTCTCCCTGCTTGTGCTCTCTCTCACTCTATGTCAATTAAGTAAATAAAATCTTTAAAAAAAAATAAAGAATAGGATAGAGACCTGTCCTAGATGGTTTCAGAAGCCATCAGACAGGAGGCAGAGGGAGAACAGGGCCGAATGTGTGTTCCTGCTTGCAGAACATTCATACCTTCTCCCTCAAGTGCAGAGTGATTCCCACACGTGCTCTTGGCCGTTCGGCAATCTGGCCCCTCCGCCGGGCCTGGTGTCTCCTTAGGAGGAGGACCAGACAGGCAGAAGGACTGTAATGATTGCGGCCAGACGTAGCATCAGAAGCTGTGTTCTCTGTAGAACATGTACATTTCCTGCTTGACCCAGCCCCTGAAGCTGAGTAGGTCCGGGCTTGTGAGTGGGTATTTATAGCATGTTTTATGTCTGAGACACCATGGGAAGGACCCAAGGGGAGGACAGGATGGAGCCGCAGAAAACAAAGACACGGTTCCTGCCTCGAGGCGACAGGGCCGGGGGTTAATGCTGGGAAGCAGGGCAGGCGAACGCGGGGTGCAGGGGGCAGCTCTGGGATGGTGACCAGGGAGAGAGCGGCTAAGGCTGGTGTGGGCTTATCGTAACGAGCTCTTGAACACAAGAACAGTCCCGGAAAATTCCCAAGGAGCTCATGGAGTCCTTCTGTCTCAGATTTATTTTGCTCCTTGAGACCACTCCAGATGCCGTGTGCCACTAGGACAGTGCTGGTGGCTTGGTCCCCGTTCGATCCGGTGGTGGCCGGGGCTGTGGCTGAATTCCCCCACTTTGTGACTGTAAAGGAATTGCGAGGGCAGTAAATCAAGGAGGTTCTGGGTCTTGAAAGGTGGAGACAGGAATCTCTCAGTGCATTCACCCCCAGCCCGCCCCCCCGCCCCGCCCTGGCCAGAGGAAGTGGGGTCTTTGTTAACTGCTCGCCAAAAAGCCATCGGAGGTGGGTAACGAGGGGCGGTTGGTAATAACCGATGCTTTCTTCTTTTAAAATAACTTTATGCTCTCAGCTTGCACACTTAACACTGTTTGGGTTTCCTGCAATTACCTCTGATGGTTGCGCAGGACGAGGGGGCCCCCCAGCCCTCCGGGGGCCCGGGCTCTGTGCTTTTTAGTGATCTATAAAATGGAAGCTCTGCAGGATCTTGGGGGAAGCAATGGCTTTAGCTTCTAATTTATACCTCCCCCCCCCCCAGTTTATAATGAAGGGAATCTTGTTTTAGCGACTTTGAATCAACCAAGGGATTTTGTCTGAGAAGACGAAAACCTCGGTGTGTGTTTCCAGGTGTTGACGATAATTCAGCGAAATGGGCTGACAGCTCAGGTACAAGAAAACATGGGGCTACAATGTTCATTTTTCCCCCTTTAGGAGTAATTGAGTCCTGTGTTCATTCAGCAGGCAGAGCATTCAGCATTTATGGAATGTGTACCCGGATGGGATGTGGACTTCTAGTTCAGCCCCGGGGTCCCAAAGTCAAGTTCAACCAGGTCCTTCCCTAGGAGCTTGCCACTTGGGGCGAAAGCTCAGGCAAGCAGGGACTCAGCTCAGAGAGCTGCAGAAATCAAGCTTTGACTTCATCTCTGTGCAGCATGCCGTCTGGGGGGGCTGCGCAAGGGCGCACTGAGCCCCAGTGACGGGTGGGGGGTCCCCAAGGGTGTGGTGTTGAGCTGGGCCTGGAAAAACCAGCTGCGTTGTGTCAGCTGGAGAACAGCGAGAGCAGCTGAGCACTCAGAGCAGCCCCGTTATGGAGCCCTGACCGCGCGCCCGAAATTGCTCGGCGGGATGGAATAAGCCCGTGAAGTGGGCACGGTATTATCTGGCACTTATATATGAAGGAATGAAGGCACAGAGAGGTTAGGTGACTTGCTCAGGGTCACCCAGCTAGTAAATGGCAGGTCTTGAATTTGAATCCAGGTGCTCTGGGCCTAGTGTCATATTCCAGAAGATGGGGTGATCTCGGGCAGGAGGGGGGGCCACGTGCAAGGAGGAGGATGGCGTGCTGGAGGAACAGGGTGGAGACTGGAGTGGGGTCCTGCCTGGGATCCTGCTTGGGTCCTGCCTGGGAAAGGCTCTGGTGCCCCAGAAGTCTCTTTTTTTTCCCCCCTAAAGATTTTATTTATTTAAGGGGGAGAGAAAGAGAGAGAGAGAGAGAGAGCGCTCGGGTAGGAGCAGAGGGAGAGGGACAAGCAGACTCCATGCTGAGCAGGGAGCCTGACCCGGGGCTTGATTCCATAACCCTGAGGTCATGACCTGAGCTGGAACCAAGAGTTGGTTGCTTAACCAACTGAACCACCCAGATGCCCCAGAAAGACATTTTTAAACTGTGGAAGTAGAGAGAAGCCCGTGGTAGTATTATGTATCGGCAATTAGTTCAGCAATTACTAGGACACGGTCAGTTGCATTTCAGTCCTAACTCTTCCTCTGTACCTACCGGATTATTTGGAAGCAAATCCCAGATGTGTCATTCCATCTGTGTGCATTTCACTGTCTATCTCTAAAAAGAAAGGGCTTTTTGTTAAAAACCCAGCACCATTATTGTATCTAAAACATGTAATCATTCCATAACATCAAATATCCACTGTGTTCAAATTTCGTCTTATAGTTTTTGTTGGTTTGTTTCACAGTCAAGATCCAAACAAGATTCTCCCACAGCATTTGGTTGACCTGTCACTGATTCTCTCTCCTCGTATAGGCCCCTCCTTCCAGTTTTTCCTTAACAGTTTCTATGTTTGGAAATGTTCAAACGAGGGGATGGCTATGTTTTTAACTTGAATTTTAGAACAATCTCTCAGAGATCACATGAACAACAGATTTCTCTCCGCTTCTTCCTAAGGGAGAACTAGAGGCAGGGGAGCTAGTTATGAGCCTTACTGTAGGATTCTAGATAATCCCTGGGTCTTGTTGGGTATGTTCCCAGCCTGCTCACGTACCATCCCTGTTGGTTTCATCTTTCCACGCCCATCACCCCCATCTCGTTTCTGTCTCATCTGAATCCTGACTCAGATCTTAAGGTTTTTCCTGCCTCTCGGGTGTGGGCCTGTGGGACTGTGTGCCTCTCGCCCACTGCCTGGTGGGCACTCTGGTCTGGGTCCCTCTTCTGAGGCACACCCGGGAGGAAGCAAAGGGAGGTGCGCCTGGAGGCCCAGGCTCAGAGACACAAGTAGAAGGTAGATCCCTTCTGTACTGCAGTTGGAATTTGGCCAAAATATCAAGGCTGGGTCCATGGACGTGTTTTTCCCTCATAGTCGTGAGGCGATATTTACCTCCACAAGTAGGATCGTGGCAGGAAACACAGAAGTGCAGCACAAAGTGGAGGAGGGGGAAATTGCCTACCACCCCAAAACGAACATCTGTTTTACTTGGCCCCTTTTTCTTCTCCATCCACCATCCACGTGGGGCTTTGGATCGGTCTTCATGGCTCGTGTTCACAGCATGGACACAATGTGCAATGCCGGGTGTTTCCCCTTCGTTTGCTGAAGGAAGCCAGAGATGATGCTGATTTTGTCCCGAGTCTTCGTTCATTTTCAGGGAACAGGGGCGTGGCCCTCTGGCTCCCCAGTGTGGCACGTGCCTGCCTGTGATGACTCTATCCTTAAGTAGAGCGCGGAGCCCCTCTCCAGGTCTGATCTCGGCTGCAAGGCCCTGTGGAGCCCTGCCTTGCCAGGGGGCTGCCCACCGGTGGCAGAGCCTGGCTCTGTGCGCACACGCACAGGGCCGTCTGGGCAGACAGACACGGCTGGACGAGGGCCCGGAGGACCAGCGGTTGTGCTGCCGTGTGTGGTCATGGGAGACGCGGTTTCATGCCGGAGTCCCTGCGCCGTAGGGCATTGGAGGAACCGTGTCTCTCAACTCGGGATGTTTGTGCCCCGGGAGTCTGAGCACTCGGGCTGCATCCCGTGCTTTCTGTCTTCTCAAGAGATTATTATCCACGCCCCAGTCCTGAGGCAGATTTCCAAAGAGAATGGCTCGTTTTATGTATCCTTGTGAAAATTTTTATTGCCTTGGAGACAATTTCGTGAAACGTTAGAATTACCTCATGTGTTCAGTTGGGGTGATTTCATCCGTTTCCCTGGTCTCTTGGGACTGGTTGGGAAGCTGTCTTGTGGTTTTCTTGGTCGCCCTCTTCTGTGGTCCCAGATCACCTCTCCGAAGGGCAGCCTCTTGTCCTGGCCAGAAATTTCTGCCAAAGCAGGAGAGCAGCTTGCCTGCCAGCTTCCTAAATATGTGCTGGACCTGGAAGACCCGGGGTTTCCCCTTCTGAACCACAGGGAGGCATTCCTGATGGTCTTTGCTTCCCAGCCCTGCATCTGAAAGGAAGCCACGGTCCTACAGCCCATGTTGCTCATGGGACCAGGGCCTTGTCTGTTTAGCTGCTTCTGGATGGCAGTGTGGGCCTTGGCACGGTGCTGTTAGCATCGCATGGCCTGGCAGTGGTTCTTGTCCACCCATGTTTTCAACACTGGAGGCCAGAATCTCTTCCCCAGAGCTTGGAAGGTTTCTTAGGGCCTTATTTTTTGATGGCAGGTGAGCCAGGTTAGAGACAAAGCCATAAATAAAAAACAGATTATTATTTCAGAGTATATGCAGAAATCCTAAAGTGTTCACGGGGATAGTTACCCAACTTCTCCTGGCTCCCCAGCTGGTGTTTACTGTCTGCCATGTGCTGGACTCTAATCTGTGCACATGAACTTACATGGACACACACAGCCCACACCTATGTGCATTCACACCACGATGCCAGTCCTTTGGAGCACGGGGAGAGTTATGGGGAAAAAAAGGTGCAAATTTCAATAAAAACGAAAGAAGAGGTTACCATGATCCTCTCAGCAGAATAAAGGGCAGTAGAGGTTTGAGAACAGTAAGCTTCAACCCTTTGGGTCAAGGACAGCTCTGAAGAAGTGAATATTTGAGATGGGCATTGAGTGACAGCGGGATACACGCAGGTGGGGTTTCCATAGGAAGGAGCATGAACCTGGGGGCAGGAGAGTGGTCAGAGTGGGCGGGGGTCCAGATGGGGATTCGGCATAGCAGAGTGGGGAACAGGAGCAGAAGCTGGAGGTGGTGGTTGGGTAGGATTCGGGGTGGCCTTGAATATCATGTTTGTGGTTGACACTCTGTTCTCAGGCCAGAATGGAGCCACACACTGTCTGCATCCGCTTGGGACTCTTACGTTAACCTTTCTGGTTCTCAGCCTTCCCCAAAGAAGGTTTTGCTGTCCCGATCAACTAGTTCTTATGTCAATAAAGCTGAGTGATCTGGGACAGCAGATGGCCAGAACGTCCCTGGTTCTCTGGGCACGTTTGTTCCCTTTCTGTCCCCTTAAAAACAAGTAAATGGAGAGCACAGTGTTGGACATTTCTTGATGCCTCATCTGTTTGCTCTGGTGCAGAGAGAACAGGATTCTGGAAGTTTAAACCAACCTGTGTCCGTCCCATGGCTCAGCCAGGAGACTTGTCCTCCTTTCTAAGGCCTCTGAAGGCATGTGAAATTTGCTTAGAATAAAAGAGATCAGAAAATCCAGTAAGTTTCTGTAACGTAGGTGTCTCGTTTCTCCGTGGACATGTGTTGAACCATCACGAACATGTTATTTTGGCGAGGTCTCAGGAAGGCCTTGTTTAAACAAGCTGGGCTTACGCACGCGGCCGCATGGCCCTCCTGGGCTAAGTCACAGTGGCCTTCGTAAGCTTGAAGCCACAGACTATGACAAAATTAGTTAGTCTCAGCTTCAGGGGCTTTGCTCCCAAAGGACCTCATACTGTGGAAACCCGGCGCACCAGTGGGCAAAGCGAGGTCTGAAGGAAGGCTTTCTTGAGATGCTGGGGGTAAAGGCGAGCAGCTGTCGGGCAGAAAAGGCAGAGCGGCCCCTTCCTCCTCTCTGAACCAGCGGTTGTGAGGGTGGTTTGATTGGATTGATGGTTTGTAGAGGTCTTCCCACGCGTACTCTCTGGATTTTACCTGCTCATAGGGGGTCGTTTTGTCAGGGGGTGGCCTTTCTGGAACCTCGCAGCTGGTGGGAACCTCTGACCCTTCCCAGGAAGGGCCATTCGGGCCTCACCAACAGGATGCTGGCACGGGGACAACCACACTCTCGCAGAAGGTCTCTGCTCCCCTGGCTGCCGAGCCCCCAGAATTTCCTCACCGCTGTTCTGGCCGTGTACCATGACGCTCTCATTTCTTTTCAACAACTCCTGGGAGCGGGATGGAAGCTGGGGCTCTCGGGAGGTCCCTCCGTGCGTCCTCGTGTTGGTGGTCTGAGGACTTTGAGATTCTGTGACTGGAGATGGGGACGTACCGCCTGTTACAAGTACTTGATCGGTAGAGACAGTCGAACACGATCGTTCGTGTAAAGTTTGCTCTGTGTAACAGTCTTTAACACTGCCCCTGGGGCAAGTCCAGTCTTCAGAGTTTGCTGGGAGGTGGAGGGGGGGGGGCATGTTCGTGACTGAGTCTTCTTGGTCCTTCTTCTGTTTGAGTCAAGGTCATCATGACCCCTGGCCCAGCATAAGGTGCCAGGGGCCTTTGCCCTGTGGAATTTTCTGGTTGGCGGTACAGAATGTGAATAGAGTTTCCATAAAGTCTGTATTAAATGAAGAGGGTATTGAAGGTAAGCTGGAGACTTCCGTGGTCGCTTCCTCCCGCAGGTTTCTCTGGGAACTGTGTTGGCTGCGGGAAGAAAGGCTTCTGTTACTTCACGGAATTCTCTAACCACATAAATCTTAAGCTGACCACTCAGCCCAAGAAGCAGAAACACTTGAAGTATTACCTGGTCCGCAACGCACAAGGGGCTCTCACCAAAGGACCTCTCATTTGCTGGAAAGGCTCAGGTGAGCCCTTGGGCTTTGGGCGGGGTTGGGTGGGCAAATGGGGGTCCTCCGAGCGGGCCCTGGGGCCAGGCAGCAGGTCTTAGAGGAGAGCAGGCAGGACTGCAGGTCAGGGGCCAGCCCCGTGCTGTCACCGCGCTGCTGTGACTCAGGGGTGTGTCTAGTACCTGCCGAATTGTGCGGGACATTGAAAAGCTGACAGAGGGCCCCACTGTGCCGTGCCTGCTTGTAGCTGGTGTTTGGGGTAGAGGTTCTCAACCGGGGCTGATTTTGTCCACCGTGGGACATTTGGCAATGCTTGGAGACCTCTATGATCCCTGTGACTGGAGAGTGCTAACTGTCATCCAGCGGGTATAGACCAGGGACTCCGTAAAACAACCTGCAGCACACAGGACAGCCGCCCCTCCCCCCCCGCCCCTCCGCAAAGAATTATCTAGTGCAAAATACCAGTGGTGCCTGAGAAACCCTGAGTTAGGGGAATAAGGGCTTGAATAATGCCCTACTCTCTCTGCCCCAAACTCTGTGAGCAGAATCGAAAGGCCGGCCTCACGGTCCTGTCCTTGAAGACATTCCTGGGCTTCCCTCCTCCCTCCTGTCTCCCCATATCACCTGTGGCTAAGTCATCTGTGGAGGGAAATGGGGGGATGGGTTTTCAGCCATAGCTGGTCCCTGAGATGCCCCCACTCACCCAGGTCTGGAGGGACATGTCCCAGGAGGGGTCTCAGCAAGAATCTTTTGTCCCTCACTTGTCTGCGTCGGCTCCCTTTTGGTCGTCTGGTCTCCCCCAGCTAGCTGCTGTGAAGGGAAGGACGGGCTTCAGGAGGGGCTGGCTCTGGGCATTCCTCCCCTCCCCCTCTCCTCTTCTCACATCACTCCATAGGTATTTCTTGAGCTCCTGCTATGTGTCAGTCATTTTCTAGGTCCTGGGGGCCAGTGGTTCTTCCACTGCGGGACCAGTTAAGAGTCTGTGATCACTTGCTATGACCACGCACCTCCCTGGCTGGCTGTGTAGCTGGGGGTCCATCTTCCTGACAGAGGGTGACTTTTAGGATGGAGGGCGGAGAAGGGTGTTGGCACTTCCTCTCCCTCTGTTCTTTCCTTGGACTCGAAGGGCAGCGATTGGGTGACTCATTTGTGTCCTCTGTTTTTCTCAAATGCCATGATGCCTCCCACTCCTGATCGTCAGAGCTGTCCCCCAAACGGATTCCCCTGGCCTTGGCTCGGAGCACGCCCCCTCCGCCCCCCGCCAGCGACCCTGAAGCAAAGCCAGGAAGGCATTGGCACCATTTTAGTTATATCTAGGTGTCTAGCTGTCTTGTCTAGGAGAGCATTCCAGGACCGGTGCAGAATTGGTTTTCATGCGTGCATCTTGCCCCCTTAGAGTTCAGAAGCCGGCAGACCTCAGCCAATACTTGCTCCAGTGCCCTCTTCCTGCCCGCGGAGAGCTCTGGGCCCCTGGCGGCCTTCTCCAGCGAACCCATTCCTGGAGCGACACCGAGCATCCCGATGGGGGCCCAGCAGGCAGGTGAGTGGCGGCGAAATGCCAGACGTGCTGCATCCATGGGTTGCATCCATGTCTCCGGCATGTCCCTGGCATGGCAGCTCCATGAGGCAGCCGCACATTTTTCAAGATAAATGAAGGCCTTGCCCACTCTGTCTGCAGCACCTTTGTGTTTCATCGTGAATTTGTAATAGTTTCCGGCACAACGTGCTATGTTTTTAATTTAGAAAGATGTCCTTCCTTCCTGTTGGCAGCAGAACGTGATCCCCTTGTCGGTGGTGTGGGGCATGGGGGTCCCTCCGCACCCCCAGTTTGCAGCTTAGCGCTCGCTCTAGAATGGCACCACGTCCGTGCTGGACTGGAGTTCCTGGGAAGGGCAGGTGAGACCAGCTAGCGGCCCACAGTCCCTTGGGCACCTCCTTGAGTGATAACAGCACTCTGCATGTGGGCTTGAGTTTCCCCAGGGTACCACCCGGGAAGTCGAGGCTCAGCTGCTGGCCTAGGACCTCATGGGCAGTAGGAAGTGAAGTTAAGATTTGACACAGTGGGTATTTCTGGCTCATGTGCTTGGCATTTTGCCATTCGGAACAGACCTTAGGCATGATCGCCGTCACCCCCGTAGCCTCCTCAAGGACTCTGGAGGGGTGGCTGTTTTCCTTCCTCTGGCCCAGAGGGTCTGTAGAGGGGCTTTGAAAGCGGGGACAATGCCCTTGCTCCCACCCGGTTCGTCACATCCGTAAAGAGGAGGCTGCCCCTGGGGTTGGGAACTGTGCCCTCCTACCGTGCCTCCCTCTCTGCGTGGCATCTGCCGCTGTCTTCACAGCGCCCAGGCCACAGTGGGCCCTGTGATACCAGCGTACTGGGAAGCCCACCGTTTTACCATCGGAGTACAGGGTATGTATCCCAGCGCTGATACCTTCTGGCCGGGCAGTTTGGGACAACTCAAATTTCAAATTCTTTGAACCTCTCTTTCATCATATATGTCAAGTCAGAGAAAATCTTTTTTTTTTTTCCCCCAAATGAACAGAGGGCTTGAACTCATGACCCTGAGATCAAGACCTGAGCTGAGACCAACAGCTGGATGCTTAACCAGCTGAGCCGCTCCGGCGCCCCGGAGAAAATCTTCCCTAATTTGCAGGGTGATTGTAAGAATTAAGTATGATACCCCTGGGAAATTCTTAGTGCTTACTACCTGCCAGGCACCGGTCCACACACTGGGCTTCTGTGAATCACATCGTTCTCACAGGGGCTCGGCTGTTTTCCCCGTGTGTAGCTGAGAAGGTTGAAGCAGAGGGAGGCCAAGTGAGTTCAGTGTGGTTGCTCAGAGCGGGGACAGCGGAGCCGGGGTTCAGACATAGGGCGGCTGGCTTCAAAACCATGCTCTGGACCCCTCCTCATGCTTCTGCACCCACCGGAAATGGTCTGGGCTGCCCTCGACTCTCGAGGGCCTTCCAGACCATTCTGGCTATGCAGGCACGTAAGCGTTGTGGTGGGGTTCACGCGACCAGTACCCCCAGTGTCCCCCAGGATTATCCCCAGGCCCCGTGAGCAGCCCGGAGTGGGCGACCGCAAGCCCGATGGGATTCCTGAGTGTGTTTGCTACGAGGCTGAGCCAGGAGGGGAAGGAGGGAGGCGGAAGAGCCTTGTGTGTCCCCCTGGGATTCAGGGGCCCCACTGGCTCCCAGCTCTCCCTGGTCCTTCTTTCACCCAGGCCGTGCTCCCTGGGACAGGAGTATGTGTGCATATGTGTTTGTGTGTTCTCAGTGGGCAGAATCACTTGTCGGCCAGAAGCTCGTTTATAAGTTTATAAAAATGAAAGAAAAGTAATTTCCTGCCAGCTGGGCTCACAAGGCATCCTGTGAACTGAGTGTGTGCTCCCCCTTCTCTCTCTCTGCTGCCAGGACCAGCCTCCGAGCACCCCTCACTAGCGGCCACCGTGGGTCCCGCTGTTCTCAATGGCAAGGACTCCCCGAAGCACCAACAGCTGGTGAAGAACGACCTGTCGGCCATGCCGCGGCCCTCGGCGCTCGGTAGTGTTGCCGGTCCTGGCGGGCGGTTGGGGGCGGTGTGTGTGTGTGTCTCGCTTTCTTCTGGGCTGGGCTGTTGGGGGGCTTATGGGGGCCACCATGCTGGGGCTCCCACGCCTCCTGGAGTTGGTGTGGCAAGGAGGGAGAGTTGGGACCGGCCAGCAGGTGCCTCCAGAGTCTGGGGGGCCGTGCCCAGGCCCCGGTGCTGGAGGTGGAACCTGCAGCTTCGGCCACCAACTTGGGTGATGGGCGTCTGCCAGGAAGCAGCGGGTGACCCATCTCTTGTGGGCTCACGCATCAGGAGGGCTGTAGAGTTCTGGAGAAATTGGAGGCAGCATGGTGGCAGGGGAGGAACGTGGGCTCCCAATTCAGGTAACTGTGAATGTGAAACTCAACTGCAGCTTGTATTAGTTGGGGCATCTTGGACAAGCCTTCTGAGCAAATTGTTGCCTCATCTGGAGATGAGAATTCTGCTCTCAGGGCAGCTGAGAGGTCAGATGAGGGGCTGTGTGGAAATTCAGGGCACATCTGGCAGCTCGTGGGTGGACACCATCAGGCCACCCACATCATCATCATTCCTGATCTGGTCTTCTCAAGGAGGGCTTCCTGGAGGAGGTGACAGGAAGCACAAGAGATGGTAAGGGAGGAAGCGTGGAAGAGGGTGAGGAGGTGAACAAACGGGTTAAGCAGACCTTCTGCCAGAGTCTGGGACATGGAGTCTGACCCTGGGCTCTGTGTTTGCCCCTCTGTGCTTGCGGGAGCTGTTTAGGGAACAAGGCTTCCCTCTCCTCCTCCATGCACACAGCCAAGTGGATTTTGGGATCTAAGATAGTTCACTAGAAGAGCCCATAGCAACTGTCCAGCCCCACACTCTGGTAGAGGAGGCACGTGAGGCTCAGAGAGGCAGCCCAGCCTCGTCCAGGCTTCCCTGCTTCCGTTACCTGGCCAGTGGAGGACTGCCCTGGTGCGAGTCTCCCTCTTAGTTGAAGGACCATTGTCTTTTCTGAATTGGACCCGAGACTCCCCTGTCCTAACCAGCGTGGAATCTGAGGTCAAGCTCTTGTCCCTCCTCCGGCAGGAGGAGTCCCAGGCAGGCCCCCACTTTTCTTCCTGTGACTGGTTCTTCTCAGCAAGGGGCTGAATTTAGGGTGGCCAAGGACCGAGCTTCTAGGATGGTGACAGCTGGCCTGACCTGTGACACCTGCCCTGCCTGCAGGTGCACAACCAGCCTTCACCCTGGAGAAAGAGCCGTGTGGGAAGAAGAAAGCTCCCAGGTCCCCAGTAACGTTCGAGCCCTTCTGGAACCTGGCCCCAGCCAACCCGTACAATCCCATCATTCCCTGCGGCTTCTGCTTGAGAGCCCTGCACTCCAGTGTGGGATGGTCCAGTGCCCTCCCCTCCTGTCCCCACCCCAGCCACACATCAGGATCTTAAAGCATCTCCCCACCCCACTGCTAACACGCCTTTCAGGGCATAGCTCAGGTGTCCCCTACTGCAGGACGGCTCCCTCCCTCCCTGGCACGCCCCAGGGCTCTGTCTCCCTTCCGTGGCTGCGTGTGTCCTGCACATAGTGACATTTCTGAGGGCAGTACCTGTGTCCTCCCCATCTTGGGGCCCCAGGTGCCCAGCTTTCGTGGATGCTGACAGAATGGAGTTGCTTTAACAGCCCAGCTGAAATGCCGGAGGGCCTGGGCCTTCTGGCCTCCTCAGGGGAGAGGAAATCAGTTTTAAGAAACTGTTTCTGAAACTATGAGAGGTGTTGGATTTGGGCTTGAGGGCGGCTGCTCAGTGGTTCTCAGTGGGGAGGTACTGCCCCCTGCTGGGGGCTGCTAGCAGGTGCCCAGGATCCTTCCTTGGTGGTCCCACACTGGGAGTCCGGGGGCTCTGTGTCCCATGAGTGGACTGCGTAATGAAGACTTGCTCACCCAGAGTGCCAAGTAGTGACCCCTTCCCCAGTATCAGGAGCCACTGCGGGAAATGGTCCACACTGGGAGCGCAGGGACAGCTCCCGGTGACGTCACTTTGGGACGTCACACTAGGGTCGGCTAGAGCTTGCGTCCCAAAGAGGAAAATATTTGTAGACCTTCGGTCCTCAGTGTCGAGGCCCAACCCTTCTTTGGTAGTTTAATGTGGTTTTTAGGGGCGCGGGTGTCTTCGTGTCTGTGGGAGCGCCTCTGTTGGCACCCGAGGACAGATGTCCCAGCGGTAGATGCTGTGGTCTACGCGGAACAGCCGTTATCGGGTCTGCCTCCCACGTTGCTGGGGGTAGAGGGGGTTGAAGGAGCCCACCTGCTTGAAAGCTCTGTGAACAAAGTACCTTGTCTTTTACCTTTTTATTCACTTTATTCATTTTTGGTCAGTCTAAGGAGGAGATGAGAATAACTTTATGACTTTTAAGCAACTCTAGAACATAGTGCACTTAGGCGTAGCCAGCGTGCCTGGGAATAACGGCGTTCTTCTCACTCTTGTTTCCAGAGATCCGGGTCTAGAGGTCAAGGCAGGGCCCAGGAGCGGGCTGTTTTAACAAGCCTCTGCTGCTTCTGTCCAGCTCCTTCTCAGACCAAATGTACAGAAATGTTGCTCTAAACTACGGTTCTCAGTCCTGCTTGTGACTTAGTCACCGGGAGCTCGGGGCCTCACGCTGCCTGGGCTCTCCCCAGTGCTGGGTCTGGTTTACTTGGGAGGGGCTCGCGTCCAGGCACTCAGAGTTTTAAGGGTGTCCCAGGTGACTTTAACGTGCAGTCATCGTTGAATGCATAGCTCTCAACGTAGGGGAAATTTTGTGTTCGATTGCTCAGAAAAGCATGGTAACCAGTTCCTGATGTTTTGAACAACCCAGGAACATACTCCGAGTCACGCACATGCTGCTGCTGTTGTCTAGAACACCAGCACCAGCGGCGAGTACGGGCTGCCGTTCCCCGGGATTTCTCTGGTCTGCGCGGGTGGCCACGGCTCGGGTAGGAGCAGGTGGAGCAGTGCTGCCCCCCAGTGGTGAGGCTGTGCCGGTGGCGTCAGGAGAAGCTGGAAGAAGATGGGATCTGGGGGGCTGCCAGCTCCACGTGCGTGGTCCTCATGTGCATGCTCCTTAGTCTTTCTCAAACCACCGTGCACGGCAGAGTTCATGATCCCGTTTTAAAGACTGGGGTGCCGAGGCTCAGAGATGAGCCTCTCAGTACTGGGCTGGTTTGGCATGAAATGTTTACTGAAAGGGACGGGGTGTTTCCTCATGTCCAGATGCTTCACTAGACAGCGGAGAACCGTCGTGAAGCTCTGATGTTTCAGACTAACATGTGTTCTCCAAGTCGGGGATGTTTTAAAGCTCGTCCTTCGTGGCAGCCTGATCTGTACTCTGCTTGTTGTCCAGGTATCCTATCAAACTCCGGGCCCCCCAAAAAGCGCCACAAAGGGTGGTCTCCAGAATCCCCCTCCGCTGCGGATGCTGGCTACTCCCAGGGTGGCGGGAACAGAGCTAAGTACGGTAAGTGGCAGCAGCCTTGCCAGTTGTAGGACTCGGGGCCCGCATGCGTGCACTGCGTGAATGTGTGTGACCTGGGGCGGATGTTCTGGGGGCAGACTTCGGTATCACTGAGGGGTCTCGCATGGTGGAGCTGCACAGCGGAGCCCAAGGTCCTTGTACAGCAGGGACCTAGCTCCTGGACCCTAAAGAAATTTAAAAGGGGCTTGCCTGTCACGTGGCTGTGTTGTTTGCGGGGGGAAGGTTGGGTGAAGTGACCTTAAAGGTGCTTCGACCTCAGGGATCTGTGATTCCAGGACGGGGGTGTTCCTGTAAGTGGGGGTTCCCGTCAGCTGTGGCAGGTACGTAGGCCGGCCTGACATCAGGTCTGCTGGAGAGGGAGGCCCCGTTCCGTGTGTCTTTCTCACACCCTCGGCGTCTTTCCAGAGAGCGCAGGCATGTCCTGCGTGCCCCAGGTTGGCTTGGCGGGACCAGCTTCGGTCACGTTTCCTGCCGTGGCCTCCGGAGAACCGGTGTCTGTTCCTGACAACTTGCTGCAAATATGCAAGGCCAAGCCGGTGATATTTAGAGGCGAGTACGACAGTGGGACGGGGGGGTGGGGCGGGGGGCTGGGGGTTCTGCACGGAGCAGGCAACCGGCTGATGCACGGGTGGCCTCGGAGGCCCCGTCCAGGCCAGTGAAAGAACGAAGCCGACCCGTCACTGCCGCAGCCCCTGATCAGATGCCAAGCTCTGGAGCGGGTCATGAGCAGGTCTGGAGCGGGTCACGATTTTCCACGGGGAGCCCGGGTGAAATGAAGTGGTTCTGCCGTGTCCTTGTGTTCATTCATTCACGTGTTCATTCATTCAACCTCACTGAGCAGCTGCCCTGGGGACAGGCCCCGTGCAGAGCACCAGCGACCGGACATGGAGCCATCGGCCCCCTGCTTCGAGGACCCCTGATGGGGTGGGTGGTCCTGTTGTCACCCTGGGCCCCTGGTATATTTTGGCTATGGAATCTGACTTTGGGCAAGGATGGCTACGGGCGCCACGTGAAAGCATAAAAGGAAACAATCTTCGATCTGTTTTGTGACCGTAGGCTGATGTATGCCACGTGGGGGAGGTGTTCGGTCAACTGAAGAGGTCCCTTTCTCATGACGCAGGAGGTCTTGAAATGGGAAGCTCAGGCAGGACTTGTCTGAGGATGGTTTTCGCTGGTCCTGCATGCTGACCTGTGACAACACGCACGCACACACACGTGTGCACATGTGTGCACACATACCCACGTGCATTCAGATCCTTCATTAAGTTAATGCTGCATTTGGTATCATGTTCGTAGGAATAGAGGAGAGAGGGTGGTAGGAGAGTGGGAAAGAGGTCTTACTGGCAGTTAAGAACTAAGAGAGGCACTCCTTTTTCCTAAAAAACAAAAGTGGACGGGGTATTTAGGAAGAAGGGTGCAGGTCTGGGTTTTGAACCAGGCATGGGACAGAGTCGATATCCCATTGGGCCTATTAGCTGACAGGTGGAGGTCAGCATGCGGCCATGTTACCTGTGTCCTTCACACGGCTATCATGGGACCGCGGTAGGCCCCGAGAGCACAGTGATGGGATATGGGCAGGATCTGCACCTGCTCCTCCCCCGAGCTGGAAGCCCCAGGAAAGTCGGGGTGAGGGTCCAGCAGACCGGTGTCTAATGGCTAGCGACCTCAGATGGAAGCAGTCCTCCTTGTTCCTCAAGTTCACGGTACTTCCCAGTGAGGCTTCTCTGTTCCAGCCATGGGCTCTTTGTAAGGTGCTTGCTTCCCTGGCTGTCCCCTCCCACCCCCACCAGTGCAGGTCCCGACCACCCTGTGCCTTCTACGTGAGGCTGCCTTACCTTCTTATTCACCTGGGCCCCCACGCAACTTGAGTCAGAATGTTGGTAAGCAGTGGTACCCCAGCTATGCTCCCTGGCCAGAGAACCAGCCCCCTCCAGGATCTCTTAGAGGCGTGAACTCCCAGGAACATCCCAGCATCACAGTCAGGCCCCATTCCTGAGCTGGACGCTGTGTGGTAGGGCCCAGCAGTCTGTCTTAGGCTGCCTTTCAGGGACCCTCCTGCATCTGCAGGTTTGAGAAGCAGTTCCTTGAGGGTATGAACTGTCTCAGTCATCAGGTTCTCCCTGGAGCCAAGCGTGATGCCTGCACGTGGCATACAGCAGGTGTTCAGTAAGTGCATGTTTGGTGCATGAGTGAGGACCACCTGAGTACAGAACGCCACACAGGCATTTAGCACAGCCGATCGTCTCAGCAGCCCCATGGGGTCTGCATGTGTCCCCCCCCCCCCATTGTACAGATGTGAAGACTGAGGCTTAGGGATGTCAGACTTCCTGCCCAGGGTGCCCCAGCTGATGCATGGTGCCGAGGAGAGTCCAGCATAGCCAGGCTCTTCCGCCTCTGGGGGTCATCATCGGAATGAATCTAAAGTGTCGCTAAAGTGTCAGTCAAGTTCCATTAGGACCTGGAGCCTCCAGTCCATACTGTGGTTTGTTTTCCTACCCCAGCTTGCTGGAGAGCCCTGGGAGGACGTGAATCAGCATCCCATCTTGCGGGGGGTGGGGTTTGGGACGGTGCAGGCTGACGGGTGGGGCAGTCGGCAGAGAGCCAGAAGGCGGTGCTTCCACGGGGCGTCCTGTAGTCAGAGCTGCGGGCGGCCAAGGCGACGCTTCCACTTGGGGCACATCCCCGGGCCGTAGCTCGCTCGTGGGGCAGACGAGGCACTGACCACCTGCGGCAGCTCCGGTCCATGATCAGAGCTGCCACAGCAGTCAGCAAGGGCCGGACGTCCGAGTTCTCCCCGGAAAGGGGCACGAGAGTTACCCCAGTGGCATCTGGCCTGCACGCTGGCGCCTCACCCCTGGATTTGGAGACCCCGCATGGGCAGGGGCACACACTGCGCCCGTGGGCAGCCGCCAAGCTGATGTGGCTTCCTGTTCTGCAGGCCACGGGAACTTCCCCTACCTCTGTGGGAACCTGAACGACGTCGTCGTGAGCCCCCTCCTGTACACGTGCTACCAGAACTCCCAGTCCGTCTCGCGGGCCTACGAGCAGTGCGGGGCCTCCGCCGTCCAGCCCATCTCCGAGGAGATGCAGCTGCTGCTCACCGTCTACTACCTCGTGCAGCTGGGTGAGTGTCCCGCCCGCGGCCTGGCAGTCGCTGGTAGAACACCCAGCGAAGGGGGACGTGCGGGAGCCCCCATCCCAGCTTGGCCCTTGGAGCCCCTGTGAAGCCCCGGGGCCGGTAGGATGGCAGCCCGGGGAACGTGGGGACGCCGCAGTCCGGTCACCGCCTGGAGGGCCTGGTCATGGCTTAAAGTGGGTCAGAACCGCTGGAGATAATCCAAACAGCGTGCGGCTGCCATTCCAGAAGCACAGAGGGACCAGGGAGTAAGACAGAGACGCAGGAGAGGCGCTGCGATCAGATGGAGTGTGGAGCAGGGAGAGGGAGCCCTGGGGCGGGGGGGTGGGGGTGCAGTGATTCAGCCTCACGGTGAAAGGCCTCTGATGAGGCCGAGATGATGCTCGAGTGGGGAGAAGCTGTCTCGTGAGGAGGTGGGGGAGGCAAGGGAGACCCCGGGAGGGCTGCGGGCCGGGCCTGGTGGTTACAGCCCAGTGGGGGAGGGGCGGGGCCTCCGGGTACAGCCAGGACTTTGTGCTTCAGACACACTGACCAACAGCTTGGACCCGTCAGCTCCGGCTAGTTCCAGCTCCACAGCAGAGCCTGGCCCGGGGGCTTAGACCACAGACGTTTCTGTCTCAGGGCTCTGGGGGCTAGAAGCCCGACATCCGGGATGCCAGACGGGTTCTGGGGAGGCCTCCCTTCCTGGCTCGCAGACAGCCCCTCTCTGTGTGGTGACGGGGCCTTTCCCCAGTGCTGCGTTTGGGGAGAGGGACAGAGGACTCCGGTGTCTCTGTTCACGCCAGCACCAGAGTGGCTGGACCAGGGCCTCACCCTGTGACCTCACTTAACGTTAATCCCTCTTTAAAGGCCTTATATCTCCAAAGACGCCCCAGTGAGGGTTAGGGCGTCCACAGGTGAGTTGGGAGGACGGACACGGTTCGCTCTGCCGCAGCTCTGGAATGGTTTGAGGCAAGGCGTGGATACGACCTGACCCTTGCTTCCAGGAGAGCTCAGTGGCCGCCGTGTGGGCCTGGCTGTCCCAGTCGAAGTGGGAGGTGGCTTTGACCACTGAGGGTCACGGGAGGGAGAAGCGTGTTTATTCTGAGGGGGTAAGGGTGGGAGGCTCTCTGTCTGAGGGGGCGAGGAGACGGGCAGCCTGGCTTCTGCCCTGGGCCTCCAGGTGGATGCTGGAGCCAGAGGGTGGGTGCAAGTCCTGTCTTGGCTGTTTCGAGTTTGAGAGGCCCGTGAGGCCTCCGAGGGGCTGGTCCCGGAACGTGGCCGGACAGGACTTGAGCCCCAGGGAGAAAGCACAGCTACAGCTGTCAGTTTGGGGAATGTGGGCCCAGTGATGAGCTGTACTGAAGCTGGGAGACCGGACAAGAGTCCCAGGGAGAAAGGTTCCGATTATGAGCCCCAGGGGTACCCCAGCAGTCAGAGATCTGGAGGACGAGGTGGATGGAACAGCCAGGGAGGCACACGGTTGGGCAGACCTTGGAGAATGTTGCCTGGAACGGTCAGAAATCTGGGAAAACGTGGCCTGTGTCTCGCTCTTTCTCACGACCCTAATCCCATGCACTGGTAAGCCCTGCTTCGTCCCCGACCCGCCCTTGCCTGCCCTCCCCATCGTGCCGTCCTCGCCAGGGCGCTGCTCTCGCCCCGCTCTGCACGTCTGTTACAGTTGTGAGTCTGCTCGCGTTGGTTCCCTGCTGGAGCCTGCCACGGTTTCCCAGCACACGCTCAACCCACCCCGGCGCCAGGGGCCACGTGACCGGCCTGCCTCCTGCCGCTGCTTGCTTGGCTCCAGCCCTCCTGTGCCCCGGGGCATCCCAGTCCCCCCATGCCTGCTGTTCCTTCCCCGAGAAACACTCCTGCCCAGGATGTTTGCACAGCTACCGCTTTGTGGCCTCTGGGTTTTGGTTCCTCTGTCATCTAGAGAGGCCTTCTCATCACCGTATCTAAGACAGCACCCTCCCCAGGCCCCTGGGGTTCTGTCTCCTCTTTATCTTGCGTTTGGAACACCAGCACTCCCCGGAATGACACGCCCGTGTATTTGTTTACTTCAGGTGCATGTCCCCCAGGGAGGGTGTCAGGGCTGTGAGATCGGGAATGTCGACTTCATTCACAGCTGCGTGTCCGGGAGCACCTGAAGCCTAACGTGGGCGCTCAGCCAGCATGTGTTGAAGGAACAGTCAACAGACGCAGAGTCCAGTGAAAGCATTTCAAGAGAGGGACTCGTCCCCTGAGTCAGGCCGAGAGCAGAGTGAGGGCTCGTGGTTAGCCATTGGGTCTGGGTGTATGGAAGCGATCGGCACCGCCGGTGGTGAGTGTGTACGAGGAGTGTGCGGACGGAAGCCGCCTGCTGCACTGGCTTGGGGAGAGGAGGTGAAGAAACAGGCGGGTGAGGGTAGACAACTCTCTGGAGACCTTTGCTTGGTGACGGTGATTCCAGAAGAGGGTGTGGGCTTAGGGGAAGGTTTTAAAGATGGGAGAGCTAACAGCTAACCTCATAAAGTGGCCCAGCCAGATGAGGGGGTGGTGTGATCCCGATCCTCCTGGTCAGGAGCCAGTGTCCTCGGACAGCTAGCGCTTGGCCAGGAGCCGGGGGCCGGGTGGAGCTGGGAGAGAACATGTCTTCTGAACTCCAGCGGGCTGCGCTTCCCTTCAGCTCACCCAACTCTAAAATTTGGACAAATACATCAGAAAATGTCTATAGGAAAGAAATGCTAGAAGTATTCAGTGTCACTAGGCATCAGAGAGGCACAAATGAACAAATCGAGCAATGTTTTCCCAGTGAAATTAACTCAAGCGATGGTATCCGGTGGCACTAAGGGTGCAGTAAAGGCAGGGTCCTCGTCTGCCCTTAGTGTCGTGGCAGGTTGGCGCACTCGGACCCCCCGGAAACAGCCTGATCACATGTATTAGTTAGCTCCAGAAGCCCAGTTCTGAGAATTTAGAAAGTAGGTTCTATCCATAAAGACATGTGTCGGGGAGGTTATTTATCGTGGTGGTTATTTGGAGGCAATAGGAAGATCAACAGTGGAGCCCCTGCTGAGTAAATGGTGGTGCCTTGCTCGAAGGGACCTGATGTGCCCAGCGAGAGCGCTGGCTGTGTAGACCGCAGACAGTGTGACCCCCGGCTCCGCATGACCGTAGGGGAAAGGAGACAAGCCCTGAAGTTGGAGGCTTCAGTTCTTACCGCGATTTAAAACCTGTCGCTGAAAACCAGACTGAGAAATGGGTGGAAAGCATTGTGGCTCGGTGAGGCTAGGGAGTGGTGGCTGCCCGCCCGGTGCTCGCAGCCCAGCATCCGTAAGACGATGGAGCCTGACCGATGCCCACGGCGATCTGCCAGGCTCGCCCGCACGCGGCGCACCGGAGCCGCACTCTGCGCTTGTGGGCGGGCGCTGAAGCGTCGTCTCCCGCCGTCCTGTCGTTGCCAGCAGCCGACCAGGTGCCCCTGATGGAGGACCTGGAGCAGATCTTCCTGCGCTCGTGGCGCGAGTCGCACCTGACGGAGATCCGGCAGTACCAGCAGGCGCCGCCGCAGCCCTGCCCACCCGCGCCCAGCGCCGTGGCCCCGGTCACCTCGGCGCAGCTGCCCTGGCTGGCCGGCCTGGCCGCCAGCTCGTGCAACGACAGCGTCCACGTCATCGAGTGCACCTACTCCCTGGCCGAGGGCCTCTCGGAGATGTTCCGGCTGCTCATCGAGGGCAAGCTCGCCAAGACCAACTACGTGGTGATCGTCCGCGCCTGCCGCAGCCCCGCCATCGACTCCTGCGTTGCCGTCACCGGTGAGCCTGGCGGCTGCGGGAAATCCATCTGCGTCCTCTCCCCTTGCCGACCGGCGCGCCTTGCCTCTCGTGGCCGGCTTTGTGGCAGCCGTTGGTTCATGCCCGGGGTTAGGGCTCTCCTGGTGTGAGAGGCGCATGCCCTGGCTGGCGCGCGGGTTCGGAGTCGTCCCTCCTCCGAGGGGAAGGGGAGCGTTCCCATCTCCCCCTGGAGAGCCTGGCCAGCTCTGGAGGCCGGATGGACGGGGTCGAAGTGACCGGTCTCCTGGCTCTGGCGGTTGTTCCTTCAGCTGGCTAGTGCAGGACAGGAACAACAAAAAAACCACAACAGCAATCTTGTATAGTGGAGATTAATGAGTCAATTAATTAGCACATTATATCGTTACTTATTGAAGCCCTGCTGCGCGCAGGCGCTGTCCTAAGGGCTAGGGACGCAGGCGGGAAGACGACAAGGTCCCCGCTTTCCTGGAGCAGATGCCGAACACAGAGCCGGACAACTGGGTGGGGGCCCGGGGATGGGATCCCGTTCCGGACGCTGTGAGCAGGCTCGGGAGAACCTCTCTGCAGAGGTGATGTTAGAGAGGCGCCTGAGAGACGGACGAGGCAGGCGAGGTTGCCACTGGGGACAGCTGCGGGCCCCCCCCCCCAGGACCACGTGGCAGCACGCTGTAGGGAAGCAGGAGGCCAGGGCAGAGGATAGGACTAGGCTGTTGTCGGGGGTTGGGGAGAGAGAGCGATGAGCACAGACTCTGCTGAGGGGCTCACGTGCAAATTCTGCATGGGGGAGCCCAGTGAAAGGTGTTTGTTTTCCAGGAAAATACCAAGCCCGAATTCTTTCTGAGAGCCTTCTCACCCCAGCGGAGTACCAGAAAGAAGTAAATTATGAGCTGGTGACAGGGAAAGTGGACTCCTTGGGGGCCTTTTTCAGCACCCTCTGTCCAGGTAGGCCTGTAGGGAGACAGCTGTGAATTCCCAGGCGGGAGGGACAGTCCTCTCGGAGCCCATTCCCCAGAGCCTGCTGAGGCCGACCTGGGTTTGGATGGGCAGGGTGACCCTTTCGTTCTCTGTGTTAGCATTTATGACCCTTTCCGGGGGGGGTCTCTGGTTGGCTGTCTTCCTGCACTGGCTGTGGGTTCTCCTAGGTGGGGGCCGGGGGCAGGCTTTGTGGTTTCTGGTTTTTGGGACACATGAGGGTCCTGTGGCTCTTCCCCTGTGCCTCCCCAACCCTGTGTCCTGTGGCTCCCTACCTCTTCCTCCGAATTACTTGAGTCCATGTGTTCTAGGCTGTGAGTTCTCTACCCTGATCCCTTCTTTGCCCGTTTCCTCAACCCATTTCCTCCCAGGAACTCCTGCTGGTCCTTCCTTCTCTAGGAGGGGCTCGGACCCCTTTCTCTTGTCCTTTACCATCTGGCTCTTCCTTCTGTCCTATCACCTGCCACCTCACAGTGCAATTCTCTCTGATGTATTTGCCTTCCTTACTAGGCTGCGGGCTCCTCGACCGAATGGGCTGTGTCTTCTCTAGTTCCATTACTCTAGGCCCAGGACAGTGCCTCGTATGCAGGGGTGGCATGGAGGTTTGCTGGGCTTCACTGGGATGGAAAACCCATTTTTCTGTTCTGTTTTGGGCAGAGGGTGACATTGACACTCTGCTGGACAAATTCCATCAGGAAAATCAAGGCCATATTCCGTCCTCACTTACTGCGTCCTCTGTCCCCAAATCAGCATCCTTGGATGTTGATGGAGCTCCAGTGTGCACAAGTGAGTGATGCTGGGAGCCAGCGGCCAGGGTCTGGGCTGGTGAGACAGCATCCAGGGGGCGCCGGGGGTTGGGGGGGTTGGCTAAGAGGCACATCCAGAAGGCAGGGCATCTTTTTCGCATCAAAGTTTACTAATATATAACTTTTATTTTAGTCCTTAAAACACTAGTAGTCTCGGGGCGCCCGGGTGGCTCAGAGAGTTAAAGCCTCTGCCTTTGGCTTGCGTCATGGTCCCAGGGTCCTGGAATCGAGCCCTGCATTGGGCTCTCTGCCTGCCAGGGAGCCTGCTTCCTCCTCTCTCTCTCTACCTGCCTCTCTGCTTACTTGTGATCTCTGTCTGCCAAATAAATAAATAAAATCTTAAAAACAAAAACAAAAACAAAACACTAGTAGTCTCATCCAACCCTGAAATGGATGCTTGTTTACTTTTCCTGAGATGATATATTTCTCGGTGAAAATTACCAGCTTATCAATGCATCGCTGTAACATTTCATGTATCCTGAGTTCCATTTCATGTATCCTCCCTTCCAGACAACTCACAGTCTCTTCCGAAGTCCTGTCTCAGGGTCAGCTTCCCTGCAATGCTCTCTTTGTCCTCTTCGGGTAGAGTAGGTCACTGCCTCTGTGCTCCCTGAGCACTGTTCGTCCTTTTATTATTCCAAAAAGTGTAAAATGTACACAGCTCGAAAAATGTTGGTGTGACTCCCCTTTGGTCCCTCTGTGCACTAGACAGGGCCCTACTGCACAGTTCCCTAGCAGATGTCAAGGGTTTTGGTCCTGTGCTCTTCAGTGCATCTCACGTTTTTGGGGCCCTGGTTCCAGGTTACAATTGGGAGCCCCACCATATCCGGCCCTTCCAGCTGGCCGTGGCTCAGAAGCTCCTCTCCCATGTGTGTTCAATTGCGGATTCCAGCACCCAAAATTTGGACTTAGGATCCTTCGAGAAGGTGGACTTTCTGATTTGTATTCCCCCTTCAGAAGTCACCTATCAGCAGACCCTGTTCCATGTCTGGCATTCAGGTACGGGGCATCTGGGGGGCAAGTTGTGACATTTGCATGGGAGAAGCTTTGATTCCCTTAAGTTTAGATTTGGCATCGACACATCAGTCTTTGCCTCTAAAGTAGGTGGGGCGAGGATTAATACTCCCATTTTATAGATCATGAAACAGATGCTCAAAGATAGCAAATTGCCCAAGATTTTATAATCCATTAAAGCTTGAACCATGACTTGAGTTCCCACTCCGTCCCACTCAGGTCCACAACCAGTGTGTTGATAATGTGCTTCAACTTCATGTATTTTCCATGTACTTTCAAGGGGGTGAGATATGAAATACACAAAGAGTCAGTGTCTTAACTCAGAGGATTTATTCTAGAGTTCTGTAACCTACAGCTCCCCGGCCTTCAGGATGGGGGATGGTTTTGCTGGGGATGGCAGGGAGGTGGGACCTGACCCTTCCCTTCAGTCACACTGAGCCTAGGATCACCAGCTTCATGAAGCCAGCTTGGCTGTCCTCCTTGGGTGGCTGCTGAGCACACACCTCGCTAGGAAATGGGCCTGTCCCTTTGCCCAGGGATCAGCTGCCCCCACCCCCATGTCTCACACATCCCTGTAGGCTCGGGGCCGGCCAGAATGCCGTCCAGACAGCAGCTGCTCACCAGGGGTCTGTTGAGTGAGCAAGAGACTCGTGGCAAGGGTTGTGCTTGTCATGAATTACTTGTGATGTATTTTTACCACACTGCAGGGGTTTTGCTGGAGCTTGGCTTGGAAAAGGAGCACATGACCAAGCAGAGGGTCGAACAGTACGTTTTGAAGCTTGATGCCGAAGCACAGACGAAATTTAAGTCCTTTCTGCAAAATTCCTTTCAGAACCCACATACGCTCTTTGTCCTAATCCA
>PISX010005545.1:95678-106829 GCA_004024625.1 Mellivora capensis | reverse complement strand
TATCCCTGATATGAGGAAGTGGAGATGCAACATGGGGGACTAGGGGGGTAGAAAAAGAAGAAAAGAAACAAGATGGGATTGGGAGGGAGACAAACCATAAGTGACTCTTAATCTCACAAAACAAACTGAGGGTTGCTGGGGGGAGGGGGTCGGGAAAGGTGGGTGGGGTAATGGACATTGGGGAGGGTATGTGCTATGGGTTAGTGCTGTGAAGTGTGTAAACCTGGCGATTCACAGACATGTACCCCTGGGGATAAAAATATGTTTATAAAAAATAAAAATTTAAAAAAAAATCTAAAAACTCCTTTAAAATTTTATAGCTAGTAGATGCAAAGAGTTGAGCGAAATTGACTACATTACCTCTTTGCAGAGCTGATGTATGTATTAGACACAAATTTGGCCAACAACTTGGCTCAAAACTGATCATTTCTATGCTAAAACTCCTGCCCTCTGGATATAACTAAATGAACCAAGGTTCAGTTTCTGACCCAATCTAGGACAGTCAGAGTTTATCTTTCAGGTTTTTGAAAAATTACAAAAAGACACACGAAAACAGAAGTGCTTGAAATTGAGTCAATATGGTAGAATTAAGAGCTAAGATCCTGCAGCTGCCCTAGTGTTTGTCTTTATGATCTTAGAGACTCAGTGCTTGTTTTAATTCTAATATTGACTCCAATATCATTCCAATAATTTTCTGTTTTACTTAGGCCAGCCAGTGCCAATGTTATTTGCAACCTAAAGAATCTTAACAAATAAATGAATTATATAGCCCTAAATACAAATGACAACATGTGGAAGAGGGATGTTTTATTCACCTCAGTAAAATTGGAAGCCAAGTCCAAATGGCTTGTCAGGGAGTGATGACTCAATAATTGGGTACTCAGTTTTATTGGAAATCCCAAGGACTTTGGTGTTAGAAAATCTAAATCTGAACCATAGAAATGCCTTTCTATGTGGAATTTGGTCAAATTAATGTTAAATTATAAAAATATAAAGATATGTAAAAAGAAATAGAAAAATACAAAGTTATAATGATAAACTTATAATTATCTTATATGATAAGATATATATATAAGTTTATATATATCTATAAGATATATGATATATATAAGATATAGATAAACTTATAAGATAAGATATATATAAACTTATAATTATTATATATGATAAACATATGATTATCAATAATATTAACACTAGTAAATATTATTTTACATTTCTATAAATTGGAAATGCTAATATAGTACCTGACCATAGTGCTGTTGTGAGCACTGAATGACAGTGAGATTGAAAGTAATGGTATAGAGTCAGCATCTATAAGGTTTGTGCAGATATAGTTGAAGATAAGGTCAGAGAGACAAATTGGAGTTACACCTTGGAGAGCCTTACTGCCATCGTGAAAAATTGGAAGTTGATTTATTTGGAAACTGGAAGGCTACAACGGTCTTTGAGGAAGAAGTGATATGATTGTTGCTGTACTGTTTGGAGATTAATGTGATATCATGATACAAGATGGACAATTGGGGGATGGTAAATAACAAACTCTCAGGAGATATTCTAGGTATCCAGATGATAGCAATGAGATCTTCAACGAGCCTGATAACAAAGGAAACAGAACAGACGGAGGGTATATGAGATGCATAATGTGCAATACATTGTTTGTGGGGGTAGGTGAGAAGAAATACATAAATCAGAAACTCTTGAGGTGCCAAGCCGAAAGGCTTGGGATAAAAACAAATATAGCTCAGGATACTAGAGATATGCATGACATATAATGAAGCAAAATTTAAAAATGGACAGAGAATGACAGAATCCATACTTTGGATATCAACTATAATATTTTTATGTCTTATAAATCTTAGGTTTTGAACCATTATTATCTTGTGTGTTAATTTATCAGGACTGGGTTATGAATCATTCACCATGTATGTATTAAGCTGGTTATACTCCTTTGGAATTGTCTTAAAAGAAGTAGTTTGGCTTTTCCTTAGACCTCCCATGCTTTCCTATGTAGAACACACCCTTAAATTGTGGCAAATTTCTACTTTTTACACCACCTACAATTGGTTGAGCAATTCCTCTGTACCTGAAATACTGCTGTTATTTCACATGAATTATCTGACTCAATTTGTTTAATTTTCACAAGTCCACTGTTTGCTGTCAACACTGTTATTCTTGTTTCAAAAATGAGGTGGCTAAAGTTCCGAGAGGTGGTCATAACTCAATCCATGGCCAAACTTACTTCTTGGGATTGCCTTCTGTTTGTTTTACTGCCACAAGAGTAAATCAACATCATGGACATGCCTCTTGAGACAAATGAAAAATAGTTTTGAATGGTTATTTTCTCCTGAAACTTAAATTAGCTTTCCTTGGAAGGTTTACTACCATTAAAGATATCCTAGTAAATGTTAAAGGTGATTACTTTGAAATAAAAACAATTAAATTGCAGGTAGGAGCTCTAAAATGTATTTTTATAGTAATGGTTTTCAAACTTCTTTAATGTCACAAAACAGTAAGTCTAAGTTACAAAGCTCCCAGTGGCAATAGCTCCTTAAAGCAATTGATTCTTATTGGTTGGAGTATGTATTAGTGGCACAGGCATATCTGAGAGTGTGTAACAGTGCAAAAATGACCAGGATTTTTTTTCCAAGTATTTTTAAGTGGTGTGGTGAGCAGATGTCTTATCCCTACTTGATCTCTATGAATAATAAATATATTCTTCATGTGCTAAATCTGTCCCCAGCTTCATCCTGAATTTGGAACTATATTGATAAATTTTTAAAAGGCTATTGCTTAAAATTCCTACATTGAAAAAAAAAAAAAAGAAAAAGCACAAAACAAACGATTCAAACAGTCCTTTTAATTATATATTTTACAGTTATGTTCTAGCTGTGAATTATTTTCTTATCCTAGATATCACTTGTCAACAAAACAAGGCAAACGTGGGGAAAAAAAAAGAAAGAAAACGATGGGTTTAGAGATAAGTTTAGGGCTATCTGTTAATATCTATGTACCTGGGTGAACTCTGGTAAATTTCTGGCCTTTTCTGAGCCTCAGTTTCATTACTAGTAAAATAGAGATTTATGAGGATGTATCCCTGACATATATATATATGTAGTGAGTACTCTGTAAACACTGTTTCCTTCCTACCCTCATGTTCTACTAGCCTCAGCCTCCTGTTCTAAGAGGTTTTCTCAGTTCAAGTTTCTTCCCATCTACCACAGGTGGTACTTTCACTCCTGTTTTGTTTTCTTTTCTCTTCTTCTCTTGCCCACATCTGTTTTAGGAAAGATTTTGAAATAATTTAAACTCAATTCTCAAGATATTTGTGGCAACCATTTTTAGTAACTGTGGAATATTAAGTAAATCATAATCTGAAGAAATGAGAGAGGATCCTGAGGGTAAGGTAGACCTTCCTGAATCCAAAACATTTGCCCATGTAAGCCAGTATCGTCCACTGAATACATTTTTAGTAAGGAGAGATGGATACAATTAACAGCAACATTTTAAAATAAAGGTAGGAAACTAGACACTAGACAATGCAGGAATGGCATTGATTAATTCTGTCCAAAGTAGGATGGAAAGGAGGAACACATATGAATGTGTAGGACTGATGCAAAAAGGCATCATTTAAGCCATGTCTTGAAGGATGAATAGGACTTTTCTAGCTATAGGAACAAAATGTCTTAATAAATTTACTTAAAATTATATTACTTTTTTCCAACTCATGTTTACACATGAAAACTCTGGTCTAGGAATGTTCTGCAGTCTTTATACAGAAATTTTAATTGTCATCAGTTTATAAAAGCTGACAGTCCATGACTAGCTAATAATTTGAGTCATGGCACTATTCTAATCTTTAATAATTCACATAGAAAGAAAAAATGTGACATTAAATTGTCATGTGACATTAAATTTAATGTGACATTAAATCACAATTATATTGTCTTGAAATCATTTCACTGGAACTACTTTATTTCTCAGAATTTTTTAGACCGATATATATCTCAAAGGGAAATCATACAAAATATGGCTACTTTGGTAACTTGCTATGGGTCACATATTTCTATCTAATTTTTTATATCAAAAAATACAATGTACTTGGAGTTCAAAGTGATTCAAATTTTAATCAGATAAATGAAAGTTGAAAAATTTTGGTATTGTATTAGTGTATTTATTGACATGGATGGTCACAAATGATTATAAAATGAATTTTTATACATAACAGCTACATTTACAAATATTACTCTATATAGTGTACAAAGTACAATCTCTTCTTCTGGAGGCTTTTATATATATTTAAGTGCAAAAATCTTAAATAGAACATTCAGTGAATTTTACAATGTGACCAACAGATCAATCAGGGACAATCTGATTCAAGATACAGAACATTAACAGCCCAGAAGCAATCCTCATGGTCCTTTATAGTCATTAATCCCCACAAAGAAAATCACAGTTATATTACCAAGACTTCCGTCACCATAAATTAATTGTGTCTGTTTTAGAATTTTTTTTTATGATTATTTATTTATTTATTTATTTGACAGGCAGAGATCACAAGTAGGCAGAGAGGCAGACAGAGAGCCGAGGAAGCCGTCTCCATGCTGAGCAGAGAGCCCGATGTGGGGCTCGATCCCAGGATCCTGGGATCATGACCTGAGCCGAAGGCAGAGGCTTTAACCCACTGAGCCACCCAGGCGCCCCGGTTAATCTGTTTATTATGTTAAAGAATAAAAAGTCCCTGAAACAGGGCCTAGCATATAGTAAGAAGTCAGTATCTATGTTTGTTTTACAGTTTCTTCTTCTCCTCCTCCTCCCCCTCCTCCTCCTCCTCCTCCTCCTCCTCCTCCTTCTTCTTCTTCTTCCTCTTCTTCTTCTGCCTTGAATTGCATTATCAATGTTGCCATTTCTATATAGACCATTTTAATTTCTGTAGAACCATTTTGTCTGCTCCGTTTCTTTCACCAATTCTGTGTTAATCTTTTAAAATTTGCTGGAATATTTAGTTGTGAAATTCTTTCAGAAGTTTTATGGACAATAAGCTGTTTGAATTCCTGAATGTCCAAAAACAATGCCTCTATAGTCAATGCCATCATATTCAAAGGTAGTTTGGTTCGATGTACAATTCTAAGTTCTAATGAACATTTTTCTTCAGAACTTTGTTTGTTATCCTTTAGTTGATTACCTGGTGTCGTGTCCCAAGCTCACTCTTTCTCCCACAGCCCCCCACTCTTTACTTAGCATATTCCAGATTTGGTCCAGACTCAGCAGGGAAGCCTTTTTCCAGTGTAGGGGACTGCAGATGTCTCAGCTCTTTGGGCTTCCATTTTCAGCTAGGTCTGTCCACCAAGTCCCTCATCGCATGGTAACACACTTTTTCACTTCCTGCACTGCTATGGATTTCATTTTGTGCTTTTTTGTTGTTGTTGTTATTTCAGGACAGTTTTGAGAGAAAGACTGGATAATATCTTGAACAGGAAATAAGATTTTTTTTGGACATAGTCCTTAACATTTTACTTATTTTATCCCTTATTATTTAATATTGGGAACAATGCGGCTTTTTATTCGGAGACCTATGCCCACACTCTTCATTGCCTCTGTAATAGCTGTGCTCACAAGCAAGTACCAGACCCCTCTTTTAGTTCTTGTATCCTCATCTCTAATGCTAACTGGTTATCATGTGGTGGTAGCAAATGTACAGAGAAAAGCAGTCAATTAATTCAACACCAACCATATGCTTCTCTGTAAGCCTTGTGGGAAGTGGGGCCAGGGTTGGAAAATGGTGCTCAGGGACTTGAAAGCTTGGGATTCTAACTCTAGGTAGCATGCCCTTGTCTTGGAGAGTAAACTTGGACATGCGATTCCAAGTTTTGAACCCCAAATTCATTTTTAAAATTAGGGGGGTGGGTATAATAATTACAGTCCCACAAAATCCTTAAAATACCTTGTAGGTTTAGAAGTCTATGCTTCTAAGCTTAAATAGAGATGGCACTATTTAGCCACTGCCGAGTTAAGGTATATGTGTATACATACTGTATCTGGGTATATGAGTGTGTGTGTGTGTGTGTGTGTGTGGGGACGGGGGGCACGTTGTGTATGTATGTGGGAGTCCTGAAGGAAAATGTATCTTTAGAGAAGATATTATTTTTGGCATTGAAGTTGAATGGTTCTTTTGGAATGAATTTAGCTTTGATCTATTTATTTTGGCAGAACTATCAGGAAGTGTACTCAGTGGAGAGAGGGACTGTAGACGGGGTGTTTGAACAGAAGCTATTTTGCATATTTATCTGTCATCTCTTCTGGCCCTGGAGGAGTCTGAGGCTTCTGCCTTGTCTAATTCCCTTGCTGGGCCAGTCCAGGGGCTGCCCCTTCCCTCTCTTTCCTCCCTTGATATTCATTCAGATTTTGTGAGATTTTTAAAAACTGATTTCAGAGAGATTGTATGAAGTACAGTTATTGTTTCTATTCTCAGCCATTTTTCTTTCTTAAAGAATTATCATTGCTTCTTTGGGTAGGTAGGTATAGAGATCTCCCTTATACATCTCACTGGAGCTAAAAGGGTCTCCCCACCTGCACTTTATTGCAAAGGCAAAGAGCACACATCACATCACCACATTCTTTCAGTTAAGGGATGTGCCTGTACTCCCGTGGCTATCCTTTTGGATATTTGTTTCATCTTCCCTCCTCTAGGCCACTTTAGAAATATGTTCATTTAATTCATATTCTGAACCCACAAATTCTGTCTCTTGGGCCTATATTTAATGTTTGAGTGTGCTTTACAGTGCCATTCATTCCCCCCTGAGATCTACTATAGCATTCCTTTATGTTTTTCTTAAATTAGAAAAATAACACATTTATTAGACACTAGACACTGGGCATAGTTGAAAAGACTGAATGTGTGTTTGCCCCTGCAGAGCTTAGAGATTAATAAAAACATGTGAATAAAGAATTAGACATGGCTAGGTATATGTATTTATAGATTTCGAGCAAAGAGAGATAAGAACTGGCTGCTGGTAAAGAGACTACCTGGGGAATGACTTTTTTGTGTAGTGAAGGGGCCAGGGCAGGCTTCTCTGGAAGTGATACTTAAAAGGGGACCTGGAAGATGAGTAGAGTAAGGTGAAGATTTGGGACAGAGCATTCTGCAGTGGGAGATGTTACTTAAATATTTTCTGGGCTGGGGCATAATCCATATCCTGGTCGATTAGCTCTAATATTTAGAAAAATGCTCTGACAAGTCCAGATGGAGCTTTTTTTGGTTGCATATGGGGCGAATGTGAGGAAGCCACAGATCATACTGACTCTACATGGCAACATGAGATTTCTGAGATTATGAAATGAGGTGAGGAGAGTGAAGATGAAGGAATAGTAGAAGAGAGAAAGATGGGAAGAGGGTCTGAGGGTGGGGCATCTTAGAAAAAGCACAGAGAACGGTAAATGGAGAAATTCCTAATGGAGGGAATGGTCCATAATTTCACAGACACAGTGATGATTGATGTTGATTGTAAGATTGTCTCTTGTCTTTTGATGTGATTATTCTCTTATGAATATCAATGTTCTATAAAAATTGTTAAACACATTAGCCTTAGGTTTAGTGGTACTTTGGGAAGAATGAGATTGTCTGTGTTGACAACCATAGGGAGCTGGGGTGATCCTAGGGGCTGGGTCATTGTGGAGGCTGAGGCTGCTCCTGGAGTCAGGAGCAACTGGAAACCCACTGCCAGGTTATCCCTACAGCTAACTGGATGGGATCTGAGGATATATATTCAGATACTCAAGAATAGGTTGCTCCTGGAGAATTTGGGACTATCTAGTCCAGCAGTTCTCAGGTGGGAGTGATTTTTCCTCCAGGGCACATTTGGCAATATCTGGAAACATTTTTCGGTATTGCCAACTTGGGAGGTGAGTGCTACTGGCATTTACTGGTTAAGGGCCAGGGATGCAGATAAACCTCCTACAACGCACAGGAAAGCCCACCCTACTCTCTCCACCCAACAAGTAATTATCTGTCCCGGAACTTCAGTAGTGATGAGATTGAGAAACTCTGATGTAGACTGAAGTATTTTAGTCTTACCTGTCTCCTAGTTGTTAAAAAAACTAGTTAAAAAACTTAGTCCCAAATAATTCATGTGATATGTATGTAAGGTCCCTCTGTGATGCAATTTACTTCCCATAGTAACTAAACAAAATCAAGCAGAAACTCACTTTTTTTTTCATTCAAAAGCCTTCCTTGCAGTGAGAGTCAGGGCTGTAACAGATATACAGCATGAACCTAGTAGGTCTAGAACTAGAGATTGGAAATGATTTGTACAATAGGAAATGACTTGACCATGGATTAGATAACTATTTTACTGACTCTCCAATTCAACTAACAGAAACATCGAGTCGACCTGCCAATGCATTCAAGATAATTTAAATAATCACTTTTGTTTACTATTACCTCAGATGTTTTGAAAAGTATTGAATACAAAAACCATTCTCCTCCTTGGAAGCAGGTACCTCAGAAATGCAACAAACTTGTTATGACAATGCTGCCAATACTCATATTTTTAGATTTCCTTTTTAGGAAGTACCTAGAAATTTTTTTAAGAAGCTCACCTTTTCAGAAGTACATTTAAATACATATGCTTTTTGAAAACTACAAAAGGGGCACCTAGGTGGCTCAGTGGGTTAAGCCTCTGCCTTCAGCTCAGGTCATGATCTCAGGGTCATGGGATCGAGCCCCACATCGGCTTTCTGCTCAACAGGGAGCCTGCTTCCTAGCTCGCTCTCTGCCTGCCTCTCTGCCAACTTGTGATCTCTCTCTCTCTGTCAAATAAATAAAAAAATCTTAAAAAAAAAGGAAAACTACAAAAAAATAGTAACAATAAAAAATAATGTTGATTGAGCACCTACTACGTGTTGTAAGTGTTGCACTAAGTACTTCATGAACACTATCATATTTAGTTTTCATAAATCTTCAGTTTGCTAAGTATATTTAATATTCTTCTAGCTGAGAAAACAGGCTTAGAGGAGCTAAAATAATTTGCCAGAGACAATAGATCTGCCTGACTCTCAGAGCAGTCTTTGGAATAGCGGGAATAATAATAGTTTGATCTTAAAATATAAGTATAGAATAATGAAATTAATTTCTTATGATATCCCTGGAGATCCCCTCCTGTCTCAAAAATCAAAGAAATTCCAAAAGTGACTGAAGTGTATACCTATTAAAAGATTATTTTGTGGAATAATCTCCAATTAGGTTCTATTTTGTTTGTGCGATGTTTGGTTAATAACTTAAACTATTTTATAGTCACCCACTTTGTTCTAATCATAGGAGGAAAAGGAAAACTGAATTATGACTCTTCCACTCATTTGAAATTTAATCACAAACCACTTTCATTTTTTCATTTTCCAGATTTATTCCATTTGTCCTGTCTAGATTACATGGTCCTGAGGCAAGTGACTGGGTTTTTAATCCTTTTACACCACAGAATCTTGCACAATATTTTGTATAGAAGAGAATCAGGTAAAACTTGTTAGGGTAGATGAATGAAGTTAAAAATATTCAGTATTTTCAAACATTAAAAAAATACACACAAAAACACACAATCCAGGAAGGAATCCATACATATATCTTTGGTGTACTCTAATCTCCTACCATAAGTAAATTTTCCAATAGTTACCGAGAAGTTATTTTCAAAGATTGCTGACATAACAAATACCAATTATTATTTTTTTGTTTTCTTTAACTTTATTTATTTATTTATTTATAAAATTTATTTCTTTCCAGTGTAACAGAATTCATTGTTTTTGCACCATACCCAGTGCTCCATGCAATGCGTGCCCTCCATAATACCCACCACCTGGCTCCCCCAACCCCACCCCCTACCCCTTCAAAACCCCTCAGGTTGTTTTTCAGAGTCCATAGTCTCTCACGGTTCATCTCCCCTTCCAATTTCCCTCAACTCCCTTCTCCTCTCCATCACCCCATGTCCTCTGTGTTATTTGTTATGCTCCACAAATAAGGGAAACCATATGATAATTGACTCTCTCTGCTTGACTTTTTGCATTCAGCATAATCTCTTCCAGTCCCATCCATGTTGATACAAAAGTTGGGTATTCATCCTTTCTGATGGAGGCATAATACTCCATAGTGTATATGGACCACATCTTCCTTAACCATTTCTCCGTGGAAGGGCATCTCGGTCTTTCCACGGTTTGGCGACTGTGGCCATTGCTGCTATAAACATTGGGGTACAGATGGCCCTTATTTTCACAACATCTGTATCTTTGGGTAAATACCCAGTAGTGCAATTGCAGGGTCATAGCGAAGCTCTATTTTTAATTTCTTGAGGAATCTCCACACTGTTCTCCAAAGTGGCTGCACCAACTTGCATTCCCACCAACAGTGTAAGAGGGTTCCCCTTTCTCCACATCCTCTCCAACACACGTTGTTTCCTGTCTTGCTAATTTTGGCCATTCTAACTGCTGTAAGGTGGTATCTCAATGTGGTTTTAATTTGAATCTCCCTGATGGCTAGTGATGATGAACATTTTTTCATGTGTCTGATAGCCATTTGTATGTCTTCATTGGAGAAGTATCTGTTCATATCTTCTGCCCATTTTTTGATATGATTACCTGTTTTGTGTGTCTTGAGTTTGAGAAGTTCTTTATAGATCCTGGATATCAACCTTTTGTCCGTATTGTCATTTGCAAATATCTTCTCCCATTCCATGGGTTGCCTCTTTGTTTTGTTGACTGTTTCCTTTACTGTGCAGAAGCTTTTGATCTTGATGAAGTCCCAAAAGTTTATTTTAACTTTTGTTTCCTTTGCCTTTGGAGACATATCTTGAAAGAAGTTGCTGTGGCTGATATCGAGGAGGTTACTGCCTATGTTCTCCTCTAGGATTCTGATGGATTCCTGTCTCACGTTGAGGTCCTTTATCCATTTCAAGTTTACCTTTGTGTACGGTGTAAGAGAATGGTCAAGTTTCATTCTTCTACATATAGCTGTCCAATTTTCCCAGCACCATTTATTGAAGAGACTGTCTTTTTTCCACTGTATATTTTTTCCTGCTTTGTCGAAGATTATTTGACCATAGAGTTGAGGGTCCATATCTGGGCTCTCTACTCTGTTCCACTGGTCTATGTGTCTGTTTTGATGCCAGT
>PISX010005545.1:15172-95578 GCA_004024625.1 Mellivora capensis | reverse complement strand
GCCAGTTTTATTTTTGTTTTTCAACATTTCCTTAGCAACTCAGGGTCTCTTCTGATTCCATACAAATTTTAGGGTTATTTTCTCCAGCTCTTTGAAAAATACCAGTGGAATTTTGATCGGAATGGCATTAAAAGTATAGATTGCTCTAGGTAGTATAGACATTTTAACAATGTTTATTCTACCGATCCAAGAGCATGGAATGGTCTTTCATCTTTTTGTGTCTTCTTCAATTTCTTTCATGAGTGTTCTGTAGTTCCTCAAATACAGATCCTTTACCTCTTTGTTTAGGTTTATTCCCAGGTATCTTATGGTTCTTGGTACTATAGTAAATGGAATCGATTCTCTAATTTCCCTTTCTGTATTTTCATTTTTAGTGTATAAGAAAGCCACTGATTTCTGTACATTAACTTTGTATCCTGCCACATTATTGAATTGCTGTATAGGTTCTAGCAGTTTGGGGGTGGAGTCTTTTCGGTTTTCCATATAAAGTATCATGTCATCTGCGAAGAGAGAGAGTTTGACTTCTTCATTGCCAGTTTGGATACCTTTTATTTCTCTTTGTTGTCTGATTGCTGTTGCTAGGACTTCTAATACTATGTTGAACAAGAGTGGTGAGAATGGGCATCCTTGTCGTGTTCCTGATCTCAACAGGAAGGCTGTGAGCTTTTCCCCATTGAGGATGATATTTGCTGTGGGTCTTTCATAGATAGATTTTATGAAGTTCAGAAATGTTCCCTCTATCCCTATACTTTGAAGCGTTTTAATCAGGAACGGATGCTGGATTTTGTCAGATGCTTTTTCTGCATCAATTGAGAGGACCATGTGGTTCTTCTCTTTTCTCTTATTGATTTGTTCTACCACATTGATTGACTTGCGAATGTTGAACCACCCTTGTAAGCCAGGGATGAATCCCACCTGGTCATGGTGGATGATCTTTTTAATGTGCTGTTGGATCCTGTTTGCTAGGATCTTGTTGAGAATCTTAGCATCCATATGCATCAGTGATATTGGTCTGAAATTCTCCTTTTTGGTGTGGTCTTTGCCTGGTTTGGGGATCTGGGTAATACTGGCTTCATAAAAAGAGTCTGGAAGTCTTCCTTCTCCTTCAATTTTTTGAAACAGCTTCAGAAGAATGGTATTATTTCTTCTTTGAAAGTTTGGTAGAATTCCCCAGTGAATCTGTCAGGTCCTGGGCTCTTGTTTTTTGGGAGGTTTTTGATCACTGCTTCAATCTTGTTACTAGATATCGGTCTATTTAGGTTGTCAATTTCTTCTTGGTTCAGTTTTGGGAGTTTATAGCTTTTCAGGAATGCATCCATTTCCTCTAGGTTGCTTAACTTATTGGCATATAACTGTTGATAATAGCTTCTGATGATTGTTTCTACTTCCTGGGGGTTAGCTGTGATCTCTCCCTTTTCACTCATAGTTTTATTAATTTGAGCTTTCCCTCTTTTCTTTTGAATTAGTGTGGCCAATGACTTATTGATCTTATTGATTCTTTCAAAAAACCAGCTTCTAGTTTCATTGATATGTTCTACTGTATCTCTAGTTTCTACCTCATTTATCTCTGCTCTAATCTTGAAAATTTCCCTTCTTATGTGTGGAGTTGGTTTGTTTTGTTGTTGATTCTCCAGTTCTTTAAGGTGTAGAGATAGCTGTTGTATTCTGGATTTTTCAATTTTTTTTGAGGGAGGATTGGATGGCTATATATTTCCCCCTTAGGACCGCCTTTGCTGTATCCCATAGGTTTTGGACCGAAGTGTCTTCATTCTCATTGGTTTCCATGAATTGTTTAAGTTCTTCATTGATCTCCTGGTTGATCCAAGCATTCTTAATCAAGGTGGTCTTTAGTTTCCAGGTGTTTGAGTTCCTTCCAAACTTTTCCTTGTGATTGAGCTCCAGTTTCAAAGCATTGTGATCTGAGAATATGCAGGGAATAATCTCAGTCTTTTGGGAGTGGTTGAGTCCTGATTTGTGACCCAGTATGTGGTCTATTCTGGAGAAGGTGCCATGTGCACTTGAGAAGAATGAGTATTCTGTTGTTGTAGGGTGGAATGTTCTGTATATATCTATGAGGTCCATCTGGTCCAATGTGTCACTCAATGCTCTTGTTTCTTTATTGATTTTCTGCTTGGATGATCTGTCTATTACTGAGAGAGGCGTGTTGAGATCTCCTACTATCAATGTATTCATATCGATATGACTCTTTATCTTGATTAATAGTTTTCTTATGTAATTGGCTGCTCCCATATTGGGGGCATAAATATTTACAATTGTTAGATCTTCTTGGTGAATAGTCCCTTTAAGAATTATGTAGTGTCCTTCTGTATCTCTGACTACAGTCTTTAGTTTAAAATCTAATTTATCTGATATGAGAATTGCTACCCCGGCCTTCTTTTGAGGCGTGTTGGCATGAAAGATGTTTCTCCATCCATTCACTTTCAGTCTGGGTGTATCCTTAGGTTCAAAATGGGTCTCTTGTAGACAACATATGGATGGGTCCTGTCATTTTATCCAATCTGCAACCCTGTGTCATTTTATGGGCGCATTTAGGCCATTCACATTGAGAGTGATTATTGATAGATACGTTTTTATTGACATCGTGTTACCTTTGAAGTTTTCTTTCTGTACATTGTCTCTATATTTCTGTTCAATGATATTCTTGGGATTTTTCCTCTTTTATAGAACCCCCCTTAATATTTCCTGCAGTGTCGGCTTGGTGGTCGCATACTCTTTTAAGCCTTGCTGGTCTTGGAAACTCTTTATCTCTCCATCCATTTTGAATATCAGTCTTGCTGGATAAAGTATTCTTGGCTGCATGTTCTTCTCATTTAGTGCCCTGAATATATCTTGCCAGCCCTTTCTGGCTTGCCAGATTTCTGTGGACAGGTCTGACGTTATTCTGATGGGCTTTCCTCTGTACGTAAGGAGCTTCTTTGTCCTAGCTGCCTTCAAGAGAGCCTGTCTACAATTATAATTCCTCATTCTTACTATCAGATGTCTCGAGGACTTTCAAGAATCTATAATCTTGGGGGGAGAGTGTTCTGCCTCTAGTGCATGAACGCTGGTTCCATTCGTGAGATTGGGAAAATTTTCATGGAGAACTTGTTCCACTATATCTTCTAGACTTCTTTCTTTCTCCCCCCCTTCAAGGATTCCAATAATTCTGACATTGGAACATTTCATGGCATCATTTATTTCCCTAATTCTGTTTTTGTGGCTTCTAAGCTGTTTGTTCCAGGCTTCCTCCTGATCCTTTCTCTCTATCTGTTTGTCCTCCAGATCACTAATTCTATCTTCTGCCTCAGTTACCCTAGCTTTTAGAGAATTTAGATTACATTAGAACTCATTGAGAACATTGTGAACATCATCCCTGGTGGCTTTCAGTTCTGCCCTAATCAATTCTGTTTTGTCATCCATGGCTTTCTCCAACCTAGCTTTTGCCTGGATAATTGTTAGCCTGAATTCCCTTTTCGACATACTGTCTATGTCGATAGCCATTAGCTCTGTTGCAGAAGGCCCATCCTCTGAATTTTTCTTCTGTTGGGCATTCCTCCTCCTAGTCATTTTGGTGAGAGATGGCTGAACAGATGTAGCTGGATGTATCGACCATGGTGCAGTCAAGATGCACTCTGGAACACTTCTGAGCAATCAAGAGTCCCCACCCAAAAGAGAGGAAAAAAGAAAGAGAGAAAAAAGAAAAAAAATATATATAGAGAGAGAGACAGGGAAAAAAAAGAGAGATAAAAGAGAAGGCTCAGCCCAAATGGGCCCCAATGTAAGATTTATGAAGTATATAAACAAAAAGAGACAAATAAAAATACTGATAAAAGTATATGACAAGAGAAAAAAATATGTATATATATATATATAAACAAAACAAACAAACAAAAAAAGAACCTCGTCAAAAAGAACTCCAAGTATAAGATTTATATACTACCAGGACAAACACAAATACACAGAAACAGTGACAAAAGAAAAAGATGGGAGAGTGGTTATAAATTCTCAGTGTGGACAAGGAAGGTTATTTTGATTCTTCCTGGATGTATCTTGATATCTTGTTAAAGGACTCAACTTTCCTAAGATAAAGGGAGATTAAAAATTGGTTTACCTATAGGGGTAGCATTGATTGGGGAAAAGGGATTACCTTGAAGTTTAACTCTATATGAATATTAAAAAATAAAAGTAAAAAAAAGAATGAACTAAATTAAACTAAACTAAAATTCAAAAAAATTAAAAAATAGAAAAGCAAAAGAAAAACACAGGTAAATGTATCAAAAAGTTCAGGTTTAAAGGTTATTATGGAATTTGATGTACTGGACATCTCACAGTGATGGTAAATAGGTTAAAATATTATCTATATAAAAAATTAAAAAAAAAAAGGAACCAGAATAGTGTGAACGAATTAAAAATAAAAGTTGTATCTATGAAGTAGTGGTGGTTATTCTCTTGGCATCTTTCCCCACCCCCTCCGGTTGGCTTTCTGGGGGAGGGGTCTGCCACGTGGGTTTTCAGGCAGTGTTTCCTGAGTTAAGTCCTCCCGACCCCTTAAGGGGGTGAGCTCTGAGGAAACTGGTTTTTCAGGCTTTTGTTCTTTGGAGGTTTTTATGTTTGTTCATTTGTTTTCTCTTGCCTTGGCAGCTCTTGATGGTTTTGGAGGTTTAGAGGAAAGCAAACGGCACCCAGACCTCCCTCTCAGAGAGAATCCTCAGTCTGTTCCCCTCTGGGTGCTGCAGAGCACATAAGTGCCCCCTGGCCGCTGGCAGAGCACGTTCTGAGTCGCAGTCCCTGGGGACACAGGAACTCCTGCTTGTACCCCAAACCATGACAGCGGCGGCTGTCTGGAGCTCCAGACCACCAGAGAAGTTCCAAGCATTGATTGCACCCTGAGATTTTCCCGCTGGCCCGGGCTGGGAGTGCCTAGACTTTCCACGTCTGAGAGCACTGGGCTTGCACCTGCCAGTGCTTCTCTCAGGGGAGGGTGTGGGGCGAGACTCAGGCTCTGATAGTGCGGTGCGGCACGCACGTGGGGACTGCAAAAAGGCTGTTTCTGCCAGCTGGCAAGGCTCCCAGCCCCTCGCGGGAGCCGCACCCCACCCGCTCTCAGACGCACTCGAGGCTCAGGGACGAAGACCTGGTTTCTCCACTGCACTCTCTCTGGCTCAGCACCAGGTGTGGTTGTCCTGGGTCCAGGGACTTAAGCCCCTGTCCCTAACCGCCCCAATTCCCACAATTTCCCCCCATGATCCTTTGCTCTTTTTGAGCGCTTTCTACCAGACTCTATGTTAGTGCTGGTCCCCAGATGCAGGGCACTCTCGTATTGGGGTATCACTTCCCAATGGGTCACCTCTGGTGGCTCCTTCCCCCTTTTGTTTATCTTCCGATACCAGTCCGGCATTCCCACTCCGCTTTACCTGCCCACTGGCATCTTCTGACCCCCTAGAGATTCAGACATGTATAATTCTGATCTCAGGCTGATTTCATGGGTGATCACTTTAGGGTACAGTTTGAAAAGGCGCCTCCTCCTAGTTCTCCGCCATCTTGTCTTCCCCAATAAATACCAATTATTAAAGTGAATAGCTTCTAAAATCTATGATTGTATTAAAAAGTGGAATTGCAGAATGTTTTTGACTGTTCCCTTGATATTAAGTGGTAATGTCTTGCTTTTTGCTGGATAAGCAAATGGTAGAAAAGAAGATTCTTCTCTCTTTTTTGTTTTCACCCTGCCTTAGGGAGAGATAGTTATTTGAAGAGGGGAGGAAAGAATATCAGTTAAAACAAACAAACAAACAAACAATTCTACCTTCCCAATCAAACAAAACAAAACAAAACAAAACTGACTCCCTCCAGTGATAGCTTTCTTGTTAAATTCATGAATGAGGAGACATTTAATATACACATTGCCTCAAGAGTCAAAGTATTTTTTTTTTTAATTCTTGGAAATATCTGCAGGCCATTTCTTTGAGCAATTATCAAGATGTGCATGACCTCTGTTTTTTAGGTGATTTTGTAGGTGTTTAAGTATGAATGTAAATAATTGCTGGGAGCTCAACACTGGATATTTCTTTTTAGTGAATATATTCATTATTAATCACCTTAGCTTCCTAATGGGCAGGAGCATGATTAAGAATGTTACAGAGTCCCTTTAGGAATTGAGTGGTGTCCAACAAATTCAACATACAACCCACTTTATTTATCATGGACTCCAGTTCAGTCATGTTTTAGAGATATTACTAAAATTCTGGATTCTGTTTAAGCAAAGGCAACACAAACAATTATTAGAGCATATTAGCAAATATACTGTTGACTTTTTTTATAACCCTGACCACAGGGGGCATTAATTCTGTCTGCTTTATTTAGTGTAATTTAGAGGAATATCAGTTGATTCTGGAGTGAAATATTCATTCTTCTTATTGTTACTGACCTTTCATAACTGGAAGCAAGGTTATCTGTGTTTTGTAAAGATTATTTAAATTGTTTATATAATATAAATTATAATTGAAAATTGTTTATATATAATTTCATAAAATATAACTTGATAAAAATATGTATATTAAGTATATAAAAGTAGCCATTAATATTGCAAATATGGAACCAACTGTATTTTTTAGGGTTTATTGCATATTTACAACTTAAAGTGCAATCATGGGACATCAGAAAAACCAGGCAGAGTAACTGGTTAATACTCCTTAAAATGTGTAGTTTCTTAGGCACTGTTGAATATATGATTATAGTGTAGTGCTGTGGAGTCAGTCAAAGCCAGGATGTCACTCAAAACCCAATAAAAACTAACTTAAAATATACATAAAATCTATGGGGTTGCCTAACCAGAAAAAAGAAGAATGTGGAATTCCATCTACATAGTTCAAATGGTAAAACTCAGAAGCATTGCAAAACCTATTCAAGGGAATGTTATTGTAGTGTCTTCAGAGATAGATGAGAAGACGATACAATGTCATAGAGAGCCAACGAACTGCAAAATCAGGAAAGAATTAGTTAAAACTGACTGAAGACTGAAAGATTCAGGTCAGATGGATCAATTAGATCAATGCATAACTTGAATATAGGGAAGGGGGAATGTTAGGACCAAACACCCTTACAAATATGGAGTCTGTTTAGTTAGCATATAGGTTTGAGAATTTTCCAGTTTCTCTTGAGAGGAAAGAAGAAAACAAAGGGAAAGGGAGAAGGGGGGAGGGGAGGGGAGGAAATCCACTTCCCAAGTTTCGGACAAACCTTTCTTTAGTCAATATACAACCTCATTTTTCAGACATGTAAATCCCAGTTTGCTTGGGGAAGTAGAACAGTTTCTTTATTGGATATATATCTTTTGTCAAAGATAAACGATTTACTTTGTATGATTAAGCAAATCAAATATACAGTATTAGGAATTTTATATTATTTTAAGAAAAAAATTCTGTGTGTTTTTGGTAAGTTAAAGTCCTGGTATTGATTATTTCTTTATTTTTATTATATTATAATATCCCATCTGTAATTTCAATTTAAAATATTTAAAGAATTAATTTTAGGTTGAAGTTTTAATTTGAAAGTAAGAGTATCATTCTAGTCTTTGGAAACTATAAGAATGATTTAAAAACTTTTAATGTTTACTATATTTAGAAGTGTAACATACTCTGTGTAAAGGAATTACTTAAGAATTTGTGAGATTCTTGCTTGTTAGAAGAACTTTTGCCACTCTTTTCTTGTTTTATGCTCCTAAGGACATAAGAGCTTAGATTATACCCACACATTCTGAATTTGGTAGATTAGATTGTACCCAAATATGAATTTGGTAATCCCTGCACACTGGTATCCTTTACATCTCCATTTAGAATGCTTGCAGCGAGATAGTTAAACTATAAAAGTTGAATATTTAAAATGATAAATGCAGGCATGCCTGGGTGGCCCAGTTGGTTAAGCACCTGACTCTTGATCTAAGCTCAAGTCTTGATCTCAGCGTCATGACTTCAGGCCCTGCATTGGGCTCCACACTGGGCATGGAATCTACATTAAAACAGCAACAACAAAAAAAAAGAAAGAAAAGAAAAGCAATTTTAAAAATAATAAATGTGATTAAATATTTTGGGGAAGCTAAATATAATTATAAATTGGGAATAATATTAATCAAAAGCTACCTTTGAAGTGGTTGTTAGATATTTGCTGGATTTATACCTAGGGAATAAGATTATGAATTATTAAAAGGTTTAATGAGTGACTTGGTCTAACGGGGACCAAAAATACTTTCCACCTGATACAACTGAAAAAGCAGGCAATTATGAAACAACCATTCTCAAGAAATCGGGCACAAGGCAAGGAAGGGCAGTGACCACTGAGCATTGGGAAACAAGTAAGGTGAGCCCTTTGATTACATAGGATTACTTTCAGGAAATTTTGAGGCTGCAGCACAGGAAGACATCCCTGTCATCTCCCCAGGTTAAGGAGACACAAGTGGGAGCCAAGGGAGGCCAAAGCAGTGACATTTTGCAGGGCTGAATACCAGAGAGAAGACTGCTACTGCCCAGTCAGTTCCCCGCGGAGGGACTCCCTGGAGTTTTCAGGGATCTGATCAGCACACATGGGTGAGGAAGCTGTTCTAGGCAGATGAACAACCATCTAAAAGGATTAGAGGGAGTACTACTCAGAGCTCACATAGGGTCCAGAACAGTGCTGTTCCCAACACCCAGAGTGGAAAACCTCGCAATTCACAGGGCAGGAGTAGATTACTAAGAAGGTTCTTGCATCGTTAGTGGGGGGAAATTAACCCTAGACTATACCCTGGTCCTGCCAAACAAACCTTAAAGCAGACCTAAAGGGATTGGATCATTTCCAAGTAACCTAGTGGCTTCCTGTAACAAAGGTTAAAATGGGTCTTGGAGTACAAACATACTCAGCATCCAAAGGACAGAATTCAGTTTCTGTATCTAATTCAAAATCACCACACATGCAAACACACAGGAAAATACTAACCTTAATGGGACAAAGACGCAATAAAAACTGATCCAGAATAAATAAATAAATAAATAAATAAATAAATAAATAAATTTATCCATAGATAAATTATTAGATGATATTCACAAGAATTAAAACGGATTCCTGATAAAAACCTCAGAAATTAAAATTGAAGAGAATCTTATCTTGATAAAGGACATGTTTGAGAAATCTATAGTTAATAACCTAATTTAAAAATGTACAGCAGATTTGAACTGATAATTCATAAAAAATGAGATATGGTTGGGCAAAGAACTGCATGAAAGGATCCACATCATTAGTTAGAGGGAAATGCAAATGGAAACCACAATGAGAAACTCCTACGTGCTTACTGGAATTAGAATTAGTTTAACATTTAAATTAAATTAATAAATTTAATTTAAATAAAACAATAAATTAAATTAAATAAAAATATTGACCTACCACGTGCCAGGAGGGATGTGAAGCAACTGGATCTCATATTTGACTTGTGGTAATATGAAATAGTACAATCACTTTAAAAAACAGTTTGGCAACTTCACAAAAAATTAAACCTTTACTTAACCCTGCTGTTATAACTTTAGGAACCTACACAAAAGAAATGAAAGCATATGTACATGCATTGTCTTGTACACAAATGTTTATTTCATCTTTATTTGTATAGCCAAAATCTGGAAAGAATCCAAAAGTCCATCAATAGGCAAATGTATAAATCAGTTTTGGTATATTCATACAATGAACTTGGAAATGAAAAGAAATGAACTCTTAATACAAAAACAATCTGAACAAATCTCAAAATTATTCTGAATGAAAGAAGTCAGATACCTCTCCATCTTGAAAATAAAAGAGCAATAATATATTCTATATGATTCCATTCATGTAATATTTGAGAAATATTGCTAATATTTCATGACTAAAAGCAAACCAGTGATTGCCTATGAATAGAGGAAAGGTGCAGAGAGGAAGAGAGTGGGAATGAGGACATTTTGAGGGATAGTGGATACGTTCACCATCTTGACATTGTGATAGTTTCATGGGTGTGTACAGATGCCAAAACTTCTCTAATATCTAATTTAAATATATGCAATCTATTATATGTCAATTATACTTCCATAAAGCTATTTTTCCTGGCGATTCACAGACATGTACCCCTGGGGATAAAAATTTGTTTATAAAAAATAAAAATTGGAAAATCTTAAGAGAAATTTGGATTTCTGAACTCATTATCTTAATAAATTAACTGTTAATTTTTAAAATCAAAGAGTTAATTGTAAGTCTTCTCTATTAAAAAAATCTCTTAAGTGCATCTAGGAGATTGTCACTGTCAGACATACACCAGATTTATTAAAGCTCTTGGAAGTGGGTTTCAGAAATTTCTACAATTTTAGTAATAGTCCCACTTATGCATATGATATTTGAGAATCATACCCTAAGACAGTCAGAAGGCTTACAGATTTTAAATTTTGCAAAAATCAATCGAGGGTCTTAAAATTCCCTTAATAATCTTATAATTTAAGCTTAAAAGTTTTTCAAAGGATGCATAACACTTGAACTGTTTGGCCAGGAAGATGACAGAATGTATCCAAGAATAAATAAGCAAAGAAACTGGCTTGGTATTTTATATGATTTTTTGTGCTGGAAAAATATTAGAAATAACTACATAAGAAACCCACATTATTAGAGCTCTGTGTAGTAAACACCACTCTATTACTTCTGGAGTTTCATTAATACAACAGGGTGTAGTGGGCAGAGAAATGGTTAGTGGCAGGGAAGATACGTCTACTGATGCCTCAGTATTTTTACTTACTAACTAAATACCCTTGAGAATAACAGGTGACTAAGGTGTTTGAAGAGAGAAGTCTGAGGAGATATCAGTGAGGAATATAGAGAAATGCAAAGCGAGAGCAATTGAGAACAGAATATCACAGTGCTAAAGAAAGGAGTGTTGAATATATGTTAAGCCCCAACACACAGTTATCATAGAATTTATTATTGTACATAGTTGCTTTTTTTCTTCCAAGAAGAACTGAATCATAATTACCACAGTGGCTTAGGAAATTCCCACTTTGGAAGCTAATAAAATAATCCTCATCTTTATATACATTTTAATTACTTTTTTTTTAGATGAATCTAGGATAGCAAGAACATACTATTTAATGGGACTCTGATGGGTAGTAATGGTCACTCCGTTTACTCTTTCCCATTGCTGAGGTCTGAATGGGATCCTCACCAATTTCTTAAACCACAGAGCTGTCTCTAAAAGTTGTAATTTTAATTCAGAGTTGTAGCTGGCAGGAGGTGGATTGCTTACAGTTTCTCTCTGTTGAATTAGTGTTATTAAATATGGAGTAGGGCCCTTGCAATCAGGTTAATTCAATGAAGGATGTTTCTTCCTTATGAAATGGGAATAAAGCTTGTTGTAAGAATTCATTAATATAATGCATGCAAAGCACTTCACCATAGCTTGGAACAGTGAGCGTCCAATAAATATTAACTATTAGAAATAGTATGGAGGCAACATGGCACAGTTGAAAGTCACTAAATTATGAAGCAGAAGATGAAGTTATTAATGCCCTAAGTATAGAAATTTGGGGAAAGCTCTTACCCTACTTAATGTTCCTTAACTTAATCTACAAAATGGATTTAATACAATCTCTGACTGGGAGCCAGATCAGTTGGATATATTGAGGTCCTCTCCAAGTCTAAGTTTTATTCTACTGAAAGAGGACTCAAAAAACCGAAATGAAAAGTCCTAAGGGATTACATAGAGACATATTTGGAAAAGCTACATGAAAATGACATTCACAAGGTGTATCTTAGATGTGTTGATCCCAATTGTGTTGTTACATGATGCTTGTCCCCCAAATAGTTCCTTCTGAAACATTCTGTAATAAGGTAGAGTCACAATAGAGGCAGATAGAATGAGTGGCACATACATGGTGCATGGAACTAAAAGAAGGCAAGTAATGAGTTGAAGAGAACTGCTAAACAGATTGAGTACTGAGGTTGCTGATCCATTTCTGATTCCAATTAACCTTAATTTGTTTAGAGGCTCAGCAGCACCAAATGAATCTAACTGGCCAATTAGCAGACCAGAAACATGAGTTCAGCTCACCAAAAGCTGTTTATCAGCTGGATATGATGAGGGCAAAATTCTGCTAATTCTGTGATAAGTGTCAGGGCACGGCTCTGTCTTGTAGAGCTCCTTAACTTGGGAGATACAGAACGTACACATTCTGAGATACTAAGTGTAGAGATCGCAGGAGGAGTGACCTGCCCTTCATTTGGGGATTTTATTAGCAAGTACAACTGCAGCTACTTACAAGCGAATATTAATAAGACTATTGCCCGAACCCATGAGGTTTCAACTATGATTAATTCTTTGCCACGTACAGTTCTTAGCAAGGACTCAGTGTTCAACAAATGCTAGTAGAGATGCTTCTTTCATTTTTAAACTTTACCAAGAATTTCCTTGGTGCATACTCATTGGTCTTGCCAAAAGTCTTGTACAAAAACCCTATTTTACCTATTATGGTAAAAATATGATATGTCCTATTTTAAGAACAGAATTTTTAAACACAGATCTGCTACCTAACTTGTTGAATATATCATCATTTCCTTCCTGGACAGCCATCATCTGATCTCTTGTTTAAAGGTGAAATCTTTTGGTCACTCTGAGGACAAGCTGAAATAAAATCTATTTCATGGCATGACTGGTTACAAAACTTCAATTTGCCCTGTCCAAAATTTTTAAATATACAAATTATATTTGCAACACACTGTTGGTCCAATGGAAATTATGTAGAAAGTGGACTTGGGTACTTATTAACACAGGAGAGGACCTGGTGAGGTCTTGAAATGAGAATGGGAAGCAGAAACTCATTCCAGCTCTGATAATAACTTGATATGTAGCCTCTGGCAAGTCATTTAATTTCAGGGAGCCTCCAGTTTTGTCACGGTGAAAATAATGTATGCCTACTTCCCAAATGTGTTGTGGGATTAATTATTTAATGTTTACCAAGCGCTTTGAAGATGCAGACAAGACTAGATGCGAAGTTCATTACTTGGAATAGGATGTATCAGGAAACAGCATTCTTTCTCACCAAGTCGTTCTGGTGTGTCATGAGGGGAGCTTGAAGCAGGAACAGCTGAAACTGTAAGAGAAATGAAGATGAAACAGCCATTTCTCAATGAATCAGAATTTTGTTCCTGCCCTGTTTTTGAAGAAATGTGTTTGACAGCTAAGCATAACAGGAATGTACTTAAAAGTTATGTCTGTAAAATATCCCCAGGGCCAAAGCAATGTCAGTTTGATTTTCTACCATACCTACATCAACTGCACTATGAGAGTTCATATTCTTAATAATGGCTTTCAGACAACAGGAACTTCCTGATATGAAGAAAGGTTTATGTTTAATCTATTTTTTGAAAGTAATAATCTGGGCAAATTTAAATTGTCGGTTTGAATATAGTTTTAAATTAAGAGATAGAAATAATTAGGGACGCCTGGGTGGCTCAGTTGGTTAAGCAGCTGCCTTCGGCTCAGGTCATGATCCCAGCGTCCTGGGATCGAGTCCCACATCGGGCTCCTTGCTTGGCAGGGAGCCTGCTTCTCCCTCTGCCTCTGTCTGCCTGTGCTTGCTCTCTCTCTCCCTCTCTCTCTGACAAATAAATAAATAAATTTTAAAAAAGAGATAGAAATAATTAAAACTTAAGATTTCTAATAAGGGGGAAAAAAACCAAAAAGATTTTCTAGTTAATTTTAAACAGAAAATCATATTGATAAATTCTACTTTGTCATGCTCATCTATTTCCTAAGATAGAAATACACAAGGAATTTACTCTAATTAGTAGATTTGAGTGTTATGAAAGCTGTCTGTTCTATCAGAATGATTCTGCAGGAGGCGAAAGTAAAGGTTAGTAACTGTTCATTTGGTTAATTCAGAACTAAAGCAGTACTCTCTTTTAAATATTGTGAGTCACTAGCCACAGATTGGGTGACCAAAGACCTTCAAAAGTTTGCATTTCCTACACAGATGAATTCTGCACTGCTACTAGAAAAATATCATAGAACTATGGAAAAATAAAGTTACTAATTTTAAATTATGCAAGTGAAGAAACCAAGGCCCTGCAGTTGACATGGTTAACCAAGTTTTCATTGCTAATTGAGAGCTGAGCAAATATCCTGTTATGTATCGTTTTTCTCCTCCACTCTGAACCCAATTAATTATGTTCTAATGGCTAAAAATAACAGAAATATAACACAAAGAATTTACCTATACGTGTGTGCCCAGATGATGGTCTTAGTCCAAGGGGAACACAATGAGGTTTTGCCAAACCATTCTTCATAGAAAACTGAACATATTTGTTCTTCTACAGAAGCTTCCTGGACCTGAATCACAAGAACTAAATGTGAAGACACCTTGTATGTTTGTAGAGCTGGGTGGTGCATCTAGGATATTTGTTTCCCAGCTAAGGGCTGAGTCAACCTCAGATGTTATGGCGTATATGTTTTGTCACTTAATTACCCTTTCCTTCGATCACTTCTCTCTGTTGATCCAAATTTTAGTCCTCACTTTCTACTCACTTGGTTGATCTATACATTTATCTGTGTTTTCTTCATTCTTTGGCAACATTGTTGAAGGGAAAGTCTGAACCAATTCAGATAAAGTCCTTTTTTAGTTCTCCTTCTTCCTCTGCCTCTCATAGTGATATGAAGTAAAGGATAAAGAACAGAAGAAGGCAACAAGATGACAAGATGAAAATAAAACCAGGGGAGGACATTTTGGAATGATATAAGGTTTCCATATTCTTTCTCTTTGAGTTAAGGATCTATTAGTGTAATAAAAATAGCTCATCACTATCCTTTATGAAATGAGACTCACTCTGCTAGATATTTATATATCTTTTAACCTTGCAATACCCACTGGAGTAGTTACTATTTTTCCCCCAAATTACTTACTCAAGATCAAAAGCAAGTATGAGAATTTTAATCTTAAATGTGACTTACTGGCTATAAATGATTTGGTGTAGAATTCACTGAGATTAACTTATTAAAGTTGAATAGTTGAAAGGAATGTTAGCAACTCTGAAAAAGGAGATGTGTGAAGGGTAGTATGAGCAATGATAACCAGTCACAACATACATTCCTTGACTATGTACCCCTAAAATAAATAAATTCTAAGAAACATTCCAAGTTTATGGATAGAGAGAACAAATATATTGTTAAAATGTCTGTATTACCCAAAGCAATCTACAGATTTAATGCAGTATCTACCAAAATGCCAATAGCATTTTTCACAGAGCTAGAACAAATAGTTCTAAAATTTGAATGGAACCACAAAAGACCCCAAATAGCCAAGCAGTCTTTAAAAAAGAAAAACAAAACTGGAGATATAATAATCCCAGATTTCAAGATATACTACAAAGTTGTAGTAATCAAAACATTATGGATACAGCACAAAAACAGATAAAAAAAATCAATGGAACAGAATCGAGAACCCAGAAATAAACCCACAATTATATGGTCAATTGATCTTTGGCAAAGGAGGCAAGAATATGCAATGGGAAAAAGACAATCTTTTTAACAAATGGTGTTGGCAAAACTGCACAGCTACATGCGAAAGAATGAAAATGGACCACTTCCTTAGGCCATACACAAAAATAAACCCAAAATGGATTAAAGACCTAAATGTGAGACCTAAAAAACATAAAAATCTTAAAAGAGGGCACAGGCAAAACCATAAAAATCTTAAAAGAGAGCACAGACAATAATTTCTCTGATGTTGGTTATGGCAACATTTTTCTAGATATGTCTCCTGAGGTAACAGAAACAAAAACTTTGGGACTACATCAAAATAAAAAAAAAATCTTCTGCACAGTGAAGGAAACAATCAACAAAACTAAAAAGCAACCTATGGGATGGGAGGAGATATTTGCAAATGACACACCTGATAAAGGATTAGTATCCAAAAATATATAAAGAACTTCAACACCCCAAACCCAAATAATCCAATTAAAAATGAGCATAAGACATGAACAGACATTTCTCCAAAGACTTACAGATGGCCAATAGATACATGAAAAGATGCTCATCACCACTCCTCATTAGGGAAATGCAAATCAAAACTACAATGAGATATCACCTCACACCTGTCAGAATGACTAAAATAAAAAACACGAGAAACAACAAAGTACTGGTAAGGATGTGGAGAAAAAGGAACCCTTGTGGACTGTTGCTGGAAATGCAAACTGGAGCAGCCACTGTGAAAAATAGCATGGAGTTTTTTCAAAAAGTTAAAAATAGAACTACCTTATGATCCAGCAATGGCACTACTGGGTATTTACCCAAAGAATACGAAAACACTAATTCAAAGGGATACATGTATTCCCATGTTGATAGCAGCATTATTTACAATGACCCAAGATAAAGAAGCAGCCCAAGTCTCCATTAATTGATGAATGAATAAAGAAGACATTGCATATATAGATAGTCAATGGAAAATTACCCTGCCATAAGAAAGAATGAAATCTTGCCATTTACAACAACACAGATGGATCCAGAGGGTATAATGCTAATAAAAATAAGTCGGAGAAAGACAAATACTATATGATTTCACTTATGTGTGGAATTTAGAAAAACACAACAAATGAACAAATTTTTAAAAAGAGAGACAAACAAAAAAATGGACTCTAAAATGTAGGGGATAAACTGATAATTACCAGAGGGAAGGTGGTGGGGCGATGGATGAAATAGGTGAAGGAGATTAAGAGGACACTTACTATGATGAGCACTGAGTAATGTATAGAATTATTGAATCACTATATTGCACACTTGAAACTAATATAACATTGTATATTAATTATAGTGGAAAAAAGAACATTTCATAATACTTATAATATTTCCTTAAAGTTTAGGTATGCAAAATAATATATGTTGCTCTTGGGGACATGTGTAGTAAAAGACTACATGAATGGAAATGAAAAACATCACATGCAGGGGAGGAGCTTCCTCAGGGGAGAAAAGTTGAAAGGTCATACCTTTAACTGGGTGATGGGAATATAGGTATTGATTATAATATAGTCTATCCCTTTTTATGCCCAACTATTTCATGATAGTATTTAAAAGATGAACCTTAAACTGACATGCTATGGTGCAAGGGAAAAATGCGTCTCTGGCCACATTTTGTATTCCAACCAACCTCACGATCTCACAATCACATCATTCCACCCAATCCATGGACTTGGAATGCAAACTACACTGCCCACTATTCCATGTGTCTGGAAACTCAGGGAAAAAAAATAAGGAAAAGTTATATATTTGAAAATCCACAGGACTTTGTTTCCATTTTCACTCTCATGACCTCCAAAGCATCTTTTCAGGTACCCTTAAGTATAGACATTAACACAGTGGGGCACCTGTGGGGCTCAGTGGGGTAAGTCTCTGCCTTCCGCTCAGGTCATGATCTCAGGGTCCAGGAATAGAGGCCCTGCTTCAAAGCAGAATCAGCTCGTCCCTCTCCCTCTGCTCCTCCCCATGTACTTTCTCTCTCTCTCAAATAAATGAAATCCTTGAGATAAATAAATATTAACACACCAAATTATAATTAATACACATCCTAACTGTACATTGCACTTTGAACTGGACCCTCAACATTCACTTGCTCAGCTCCTATTATTCGGACTCTCTTTTCCACCTCCTGGTTCTACATTGCTTTCTTTTGTGATGGTGGGAGTTTGCATGCGGGTGTGCCTTTAAATGATTCCATGCTTGTATTCCATGCTTATACTCTAATTCACATGCTCAGCCTCTTTGTCTGAATCTACTCAAAGTTCAGTCTTGGAAGAAATTTCAGCTTTTTTTCTGTGTCTTTTCTATTTCTATTTCTTTTTAGCTAACACATAGTCTTTATGAAATTGGTTCTTGTATATGTGCATTTTCATTTTTACTTTCCACTATAAGAGAGGAGTTTTCTGAAAATTAAGTGATGAGAGGAAGGGTCATATAGCCCTTTTTGGCTTTTGGCCAAAAGAGAAAATCTTTCTGTGTGAGGATCACTTCTGAAAGTATCTCCCTCCTTCCATGTTTGCTTCCAGTAGTTTCCTGCATATATTCCCCTGGATGTTGCAACCTCAGATTTGGACATTTTCTGTTTCATACACACTCTAGATAAAGACACAGCTGTGCCATCTATGGGCTATTTCCACCCTGATTCACAGCAATGACAGTAATATTTCCAATAAGTAATGTGTAATCTTTTAAGTTAACTAAATATTTCAACATACGTTATAGCATTTCCTCTTCACAATAATCCTTTGGATTTAGTATTTCCCACATTAATGGCAAGATATGAAGAAGCAAGGCTCACAAATCAAAACTGTTGATATAGTAATAATGATAATGTTACAACAGCAACAATGATTATAATAATAATTTACTGAAGTGCTTACTATGTGACACTTATGTGACAGTCCCACAATTCATTTAATCCTAACAATTGTAACAACAGTTTATTATTGTTAGTATTTTATGGCAGGGTGAATGAAGGTCTGTAAGTCAAAGATGACACAGCTGTGAATTCCCAGAGCTGGATTTAAACGCAGGTCTTTCTTAAATGGTATAGGAGTCTCTCAAACGTAAGTTCCAGAACTGCAAATTGTCATGCATGCTGACATACTGGGCTGTATTCTGTTTATACTACAGACATTACATGACTTCCTGACTCCATTGTGAGTCACCCTTTGTGTGTGTTCATCTCTTCTTCCAAGTAAGACTTCAGGCCTCCGAAGGCAGAAACTGTGCCATTCCCCTTGTCTCTTTACAGTTTCTAAGTTGCTATCATCCCTCGTGTTAATAGGTAGGTCTAGGCACTTTGAGGAGATCCAGTGGAAGCAGTGAAGATTATTATTCTGTAGTAGAAATAAACTATTCTATACTAAGCCAAAATCAAGTTGTATAGATAAAGATATGATAGTATTAACTGAAGTCACCGTCATTATAAATATGCAGTTCATTCTGTGATGGTTCATTTAATGTGTTAACTTGATTGGGCCACGGAGTACCCAGATGTTTGGTCAAACACTATTCTGGATGTGTCTGTGAGGGTGCTTGTGTATGGCATTAACATTGGATCTGTAGACTGAGTAGAGCAGATTGCCTTCCCCATGGTGGGGGCCCATCCAAACAGTTGAAAGCCTGAATAGAACAAAAAGGCTGGCCCTCCCACAAGTAGAAAGAAATTCCTGACAGACTGAGTTAACGGTCTTTTCCTGCTTTTGGACTTGAACTGAAAATTCTGTTTTTCTTGCGTCTTGAGTATGCTGGCTGTCAGATTGGAATTTATACCATGAGCTCTCCCAGGTTTTAGGCCTTCAGACTCAAACTGGAACCTCACATTGGCCCTCTTGGGTTGCCAGGCTTACCAACTACAGACCTTAGCATTTTCAGCCTCCGTAATCATATGAGCCAATCGCTTATAATAAATATCTTTGTGTGTGTGTGTGTGTGTGTACACACACATAAAGACATGTATATATAACATATATATACACTTTAATTTCACATATATACACATATATATGTTTATAAGCACATAAACATATGTGTTATCAATATATGAGCATGTATAAGCATGTATATATTGCAGAAACTATTGGCTTCGTGTCTCCTAAGAACCCTAAAACAGATTCCTTCAGCAAATATAAATTAAACATTAGTTCTGTTCAAGCACTGCCTTAAACACATCTACTGAGTGCATGCTATATGTAAGGTTTGTGTTAGGATCTGGAGAAATAAGCAAGTGAAAACCATCCTCTCTCCTCTCAAAAGATAATATAAACCCAATCAAGTCCACAGAACACACACATAAAATAGAAGTAACACCCAGTAGCATATGTTGAATGTCAAGTAAGTAAAACCTGCAGTAAATCCCATTAGATCCTGAGGTATCGTGCTCACTTCATGGATAGGGGAGCCATCCATCCCCGTTTAGCAAGGGACAGTGCAGTTTATGCCCGTTGTCTCAACCCTATTATTTATAGCCCCATTTCACTCTTAACAGTGTTCCAGTTAGACAATAAACTATAAGGTCACCTTACTCACAGATGGGAATAGAAGAAAAGGTTTCTTTAAAAGGTGAATTGTGGGCCATGTCTTAAAAGAAGTAACAGACATGAATCACAGATCTGGCACTTTGAAATGTGTCTTTTATCATTTCCTTATATTTGCAGCCATGAATTGCTTCAATCCCTACTGTCTGCCTTCATTCTAGGGAGCCCTGGGAGAAAATAAGATGTATTTCACACGAAGGGAACAGAATGTTTCATTGATGTCTCAGCTCTCCTTCTCCCGGAGCATGACAGTTCAAGTTCAGCACCGCTGTGGCAGTGAGTGTTGTAGGAAGGCACGTGGAGCCATAAACTCCTTCATGTTTACAGTTGCTAAAGCGATTCCTTGCCGGGAATTAATATTAACCAAGGTAAATTAGCTCAAAAGTCACGTATTTAACTTCCATTCACTCAAAATAATTGCCTGCTGAATTAAAATTGGCTCACATTTGAGAAAATAATGTAAAAATGTCTTTAGTGGACATATTTGAATGCTTATCAACACAGATGGAAAGCGGAAGCATTTGAGGAATGCTAATATAACATTTAAGTATGTTTAGCATGAAAATCACATTAAACTTTTCAAAGCAGTTTAAAGAATGTGACCCTTGGCAACTAACACCACACCCTCTGATGGAACTGGCATCAGGATGAGTCTTCAATCATGGCAGGATTTTTCAGATAAAAAAGAAGCAGTAGTCATAGCTCTATGTTTCATGAGGGAAATTACTGTACTGTAGTCTTCATGACTACATCTATATAAATTAAAAATTTAGATTATATGATTTCACAGGAAAAGTTCCACACTAGCTCTCAGATCTAGGGGTGTCTATTTTTGAATGTGGACATTTTCAAGAACAAATGCCATAGCTTATTCACCTCAGTATCTCTCCTATAGAATAGAGTGCCTGGTATATTTTACGCAGTTGAAAAGTGTTGAATTAATTTGACTGAACTATGTGGTTTTTTTTGATGACTAAATTATGCACAAAGGTAGATGGAAGTGATGATTGATATCTAAAATGGCTTCTCAGGAATTTTCTGTGCATGTATTTGACTTCTGGAGATGTGAATTATACTTTTGAGTCATATACTTACTTGTCATATACTCACGATCACCAAAGGCATACCCAGAAGCTAGTTAGAAAACACTGAAGCAGAATATTACTCAGCCATCGGAAAGGATGAAGACTCACCATTTGCACTGACATGGATGGAACTGGAGGGAACTATGCCAAGTGAAGTAAGTCAAGCAGAGAAAGACAATTATCATATGGTTTCACTCATATGAGGAACATAAGCAGTAGCATGGAGGACCATAGGGGAAGGGAGGGAAATCTGAAGGGGGAGAAATCAGAGAGGGAGACAAACCATAAGAGACTATGGACCCTGGGAAACAATCTGAGGGTTTCAGAGGGATGGGTTGGGGGGAGGGGTTAAGCGGGTGATGGGTATTAAGGAGGGCATGTGTTTTAATGAACACTGGGTGTTATATGCAAATAATGAATCATGGACCAGTACATAAAAAAGAAAAAAAAAGAATTCTTAAAGAATAATAAATGAGAGTAGGTCACAGGGAATCTTCTTAGGACTTTAAACATTTTGGATCTCAAGCCCTCAGATAATCCAGGTCTTAAGTTTTGGTAAAGGCCTATCAAGAATGACAAAATTCCTGAATGTTCACCAATTCTGCTTACCTACTAAAGCTCAAGTCTGTCTGGAGGCTATTTAAATCACAGCTCTTTTAAATCACAGCATGTTCTAGTAGCAGTGAGTAGATTAAGAGTACAAGTCATAGGCTAAAGTCTGAGTTCTGATTTTGACATGACATGAGAGCTTAGTTACATCTTTAACCTCTCTGAATCTCAGTGTGGTCATCCACAACATGTCACTGAAGTTGAGGGTTGCTCGATGGATCTGTATATATTGCAAATTACAGGAGTCCAGGAATTTCAAGAATCTGGGCATTGAGTGATTGAACAACACATAAGTAGTATGTGTGACATCTTTCAGGAATACATAGTTGAAGATAAAACATGTACTCTTCAAATATTTAAATGACAATTCCTGTTTTAAAGTACCTGGAAAAGATTGGGATGCGATTTTTATAACAACAGTTTTCTAGTTCTTAACCTTTGTCAATTAGAAATCCAGAATGTAAAAAAGATTTTAGCAGGGAACAAATAAGACTGATGAAGAAGTTAGAGGCTCAAACACTAGAATAATTTACTTTTCTACATTGTGAGGATAAACTAAATAATAAGCATGATTAATGTGAAAATCTTTTCCTAGGATGAACCTGTAGAAAAATCTTTTCCCAGGAGGAACCAAGCTTATTTAGCTTGGCAGCATATCATGAAGAAATATAGCAGAGAATTGCTAAATATCCACATCATTTTGTGCTGTCATGGCACATTATATAATACTAATTCTTGACCCTTTCTGGGGATAACAAACCTCTCTGGAGACTATGATCAAAATTACTGGCTATTTCGTTAATCACCTGATGCTAGACTATGCTATGTAACAAACAACTCCCAGATTTTAGGGGCTATAGCACAAAAAATTTCTTTCTTTCTGTAGTGTCATGAAGTCTGTAGGGCTTCTGTGATTGTGGTCCAGGCTATTGACCAGTGGTAAGTCTGGTCTAAAATGTCTTTTTACCTTAGGTCCTGGGCTGAAGAATTTACCCCAATCTGGGACATGATATTCTCATAGAATGGGACAGTAACACAAGACACTGACAAGAGTATATTACCAGGTCAAGCCTAAAATCAACGAGGCAGGGATTAATGATTTATTATGCATTGGGCAGGTATTATCACACTATTAAGGGAGGGTTGGGGATGCAAATGTTGAGAACAATAATTCAGTCTACCACCATTTCCACAGGAAACTGTAACTACAAGCCTATATTGGGAATTTCTAGGGGTTTCAAGCCATAGGTTATGTCTCTTGAGCAAACAGCCAAATGACAAGGTAATAATTTTCTTCTAAAATAGTTCAACATATTTGGTAAATAGCCTTGAATAAATTATATCAGGCAGGACTTTTCAAAAGACATTTTTTTTTCTTCCACTACTGTTTGACTTACTAAATTTCACATTCATGAACATTTCCATGGAAAAGGTTTGTTTTTGGAATGAGATCTCTAGAGGTACAGTAGGGAAAGGATGGATATTTGGGTCTACCTGAAAAATTCTTAAATAACAATAGTACCTTAATTTAACGTTTGAAAGTGAGTTGTGAGTATTTGATTCACACTGTTTTTCTAGTAAAGGGTGGTGAAAGGTGGTGCACTAATTAGCTGGTTAATATGATCTAATGGAACTTGGATTAACTCCAGGTTTTACTCACTTTAAAACTTGCAAAACAATTTTTTCACATTTTCTCTGAAGGAAATAGTGAAATGATTCTATGCAGAGATTGGGGGGAGTGGTAGACAAAAATAAATAAATAAATAAATAAATAAAACAAATAAAAAATAGATGAATAATTTGGAAACTCAAGAGCAGTGATTCCTGTTAACAGGAGCATAGTTAGAGGTAATGTCTTAACATTTCCAGAAGACAAAGTGCCTGAAAGATACAGGCCATACCTCCAACACAGCTGACTTACTCCAACAGTATGCAAACCAGAATTACTACACTCTTTGATGTTATGTCTACACCATGAAGTGCAAACTGAAAAATTACTAATTTCACAGATACAAAGATCAAAATAGGGCTGACCTGTACAAACAGAAGAAAGGAAGATTTTGGTTTAATGTTAACATTTATTAATTTATTAACCTATATAACAGTTGTATGTTATTCCTCATTAGGAATGGCCTTACCATTTTCCAGAAAGCATTCTTTTATTAAGTGGGTAGGTGGTTGAGTGTGATGATTTCTCAGGTCACTTTTACTACTGAATCCTATGTCTCATAATTTCTCTTTTCATTTTTTCCTTCCTTCCTTCCTTCCTTCCTTCCTTCCTTCCTTCCTTCCTTCCTTCTTTCCTCCTACCCACCCTCCCTCTCACTTCCTCTTTGTCTCTGGCCCGCTCTTTCTTTCTTTCTTTCTTTCTTTCTTTCTTTCTTTCTTTCTTTCTTTTTTCTTCCTCTTCCTTCCTTTCTTTCTTCTATTTAAAAAGTAAAGCACAGTTTAAAATACATTTTTCTCTCTGAATTTGTTATTTTAGTATATTTTAATCAGATTTTCAAATATTCTTTTAAGTATTAAACTTTTCTCATTTCCTCAATACTATCTGTACAAAGTGCTATTTCAACTTTCTTTTAGAAATCTCTTTTAAGTTTCCAGTTTCTTACATATTTAGTCTTGACTATTACACTCTAAAAATTTAGGTGTAAGATAATAATTTCATTTAAGTTTTTAATGAAAAAAACATAATGTCGAGAGACTCTCCAAATCTTATTTTATTGACGATACTAGATGGGTTTTCACTTGAAGGCTAAAGATATCAGTGCCTTAGCAATATGGCTTTCACCTTCACATAATGTTGTCCAATGGATTTGGTAATATTACAGAGTTGATTACTATATTCTAACCACAGCAAGATACACGTTATTACTTCTCCCTTCTGATACATTTAAAGAACAATCATATAAGCAACTCATATAAGCCCCTTAGGAAAAGAATAACTTAAAGATTTTTAAGAACTGTGTAAACCATTTTAAACTATATTCATTGTACACAAATCATTAAAGGAATCATTTTTTTCCAGTTAAATGAATATTCTACTCAATGATAAGTTGTGCCTAAATGGGAAGTGACTTGCTCAATTCCATCTGACCATCACCATGTAGGAAAGTTGACCTTTGTTCTAAGATAAACAATTTTTCAAATGAAGCCACAAATATGGAATTTTATTCAAAATCTTCAAATAATAATTAGTGCCTACTAACAGTTCTTTTATCTTAGTTGTACCAACTAAAAGAAATACATTTAAGACAAAATCCAATGGCCAGTGTGAGACATCTATCTTACACCCACAGGACTATTTACTTGCTCAAAGTTCTATTATCTTAGGATATTTTTATGATGATGTTTAGGTAATGAGATGAAACAAGCAAACCTGGATATAATAACCTCAATCAATTACTGCATATATAGCCCAATAAAAATTAATGCATTTATATTCAACTCACTATTTAACATAAATGCTCTAAGTCTTAATAATACTAATTTAGAAATTATTGGAACTAAATTAGTCACATCATATTCTTAGATATTTCTCGGTCTCCAAGAATTAATGCAAATCAATTCCTCATTTTGATTGACTGTGTTTAACTATTTTTTTGGATTTACAAGATTAGGGATACTAAGGTCACAGGAACTTTCAAGAAATCTTAAAAATAATATTTTAACATTACTCCTATGCCTCCAAATTATTTAAGTCATTAACAATAATATGGGTAATAACATAAGATTAAAATACACTGAAAATAAGAATTTTGGATTCCTAATGAATGACCAGCTACTTGAATAAATATTTTTGCTAAAAACAATTTAAATGTTGGGTGAACTTTAAAATTTAAAAATTTAAAAATTATTATTTTTTTCTTTTAATGCACCCATGAGTTGTCAAAATTCAAAGCATGCACAGGCCAGGGAACTTGAAATCTCAAGAAAGCAGGTAAGCAGAGATTCACACTGAAATAATTTTGTTGAGTGGTTGAACATGATTGCTCACCTTCTTGGCCTATAGTGCTTAGTGCACTGGGAATGGTTTAGGTTCTTCATAATAGTTCTTTTATATTTTCAGAGCATGTGATAATAAATAATCCTGAATTTACATTTGCAATGAAATATTTAGTTCACATAGGCCCAGGATTAATTATGGATGTGTGAATTAGTAAGTGGGATAAGTTGTCTCCCATTTGTATTCCATAAACTGGTTTATGTTTCATATTTGGCCATAGATTTGACTTGCAAAATAGAACTTTTACTAAGGGGGGAAAACACTTTAGATATGACTCTGGATATTCTTAAAAATATATGAAAAGAGGGGTGCTTGGGTGGCTCAGTGGGTTAAAGCCTCTGCCTTTGGCTCAGGTCATGATCCCAGGGTCCTGGAATCGAGCCCTGCATCAGGCTATCTGCTCAGCAAGGAGCCTGCTTCCTCCTCTCTCTCTCTCTCTGCCTGCCTCTCTGCCTACTTGTGATCTGTGTCTGTCAAATAAATAAATAAAATGTTTTTAAAAAAAATATATATATATGTATGAAAAGAGAAGTTACAGATTTGAAAAACAGATAAAAGATCATTATGAATTTTCATAAACTCCTTTCTTTTATAAAGCCAACAACCTCTATTTATTCCATTTATAAATTACTTTCTTCCTTGAAGTTGAACATTTTTCTAAAGATGCTAGATTACTGGACAACGAGAAAATCTTTAAGCATTAGGAGTCACCGGAAATCCAGTCATCCAGTCAAAAATGAGGTCTTCTAGGTGGTCCTTAATCCAATATGACTGGTGTCTTAATAATAAGAGGTGATTAGAACATAGACACACATGAAACACTGTGTGACAACATCAGAATGAGATGATCATCTACAAGCCAAGGAGAGAGACTTCAGAACCAACTCTGTAGATCCTGGATCTTAGACTTGAGGAAATACATTTCTGTTCTTTAAACCATCCAGTCTTGGTCATTTGTTATGGCAGCCCAAGCAAACTAATACATCAGGCAACTAGAAACACAGTCCAAAGAGACCTGATATGGGTGGTCTATTGACTATTAAGGAATATTTATCATAAAGAGAACTGCATGGAGGAGCTGAAGTGAAAGAAGAGAAAGGGTAGGTATACGGCGTTCACATCAATTTAAGAGAGCATCTAATGTTAAAACAAGTGAAATTGCATTCAATTTTATTCTATAGAGGAATTGAATAATACAGATGGGTTCAGTCCATATTTATTGAATTGAATGCTTTGTTCACTTCCATTTGTGTGTGTGTATGTGCTAATGAACACACTTAAAGCATTGTTTGTTTATGTTTTTGTTTTGAAATCGAGCATTGGCTGAATTTCCTACATTTAGAAGTGTACATAAATAATTGATTTTTGCTTCTTCTAGGATTCAGATCCTCATAGGCTCTTTAAAGTAATTCATGAGGTGAGATAGGACTGAAGAGAGTGAGTGGCTGCTGATGGTGCTGCAAACACAGACTGGGCTTTGCTTGGAATTGCTTTGGCAGCATAGACTAGGTCCGTGATCCTGGACTTGGCTTTTCCAATGAAATATCCTAAGATTAGATAAAAAGTATTACAAAGAACCTAACACATTGAAGGATAAAGTGGATAAATGGTTATTCTTAAGTTATCTTACAGTTACATGTTATAATTTGGGTATTTATTTTGACATTATTTTTTTACAATGCAGAGATTACAGGAAAAAAATTAAGTTCATTTCCTGATTCATTAATATTTTAAGGTACTTGGTTATTTGAAGCTTTGCCATTCAGTAAAACTATGATACTTCTTAATGAAATACAATGTCCTATTACCTTCAATTTTTTATTTAGTATTGAAATATTTCAATTTACAACAAACCCAGAGAATAATGCATTAACATGGCATCTAAGATAACCAAGTTTCCTCTCAATAGAGGAATCTTTTTAGCTGCATAACTTACAGGTCACTATTCAACCTCCTACAGGAAATTGGCAGGGGTGGGTTTTTCATCTTATTACAATTCAGCCTTTTGAAAGTTTTCTAAATACTGAAATTTATATCATCAACAGATGGTAAGTTATTCATGAGATATGCTATGATTTATTTGTTCTTACTTCTCCTGGCCCATAAAGGGGGGTCAGTAAAAACGTGTGTGATTAAAATGAGTTGAATAGCCCAAGATAACCTGTCAACAGGTCAATCAAGTTTTATCGTTTTTGTTTTAATCCTGGAACAAAGTTGAACATTTCTTCATTTTCTGCAAGAGCTAAAAGGATGTGTGAAAGACTTTAAGTTTCTGCTCAGTTCTTAAATGTCCTTGGGATTACAACCTATTCTTATCTGATGCCAAGTTAGAAGATTTACTGATCAAGTGTTAAAGTCAGTACGTCTTGAGGTATTGCTTTGTTCTGTTCATTTTTAACACTGTTTGGGAGACTTTGTGTCTTCTAATTCCTGCTGTTTTCTCTTCCTTCTCTCTCTTGGAGCTAGAGCAGACATGAACCTATACGGTTAGTGGCAAAAGGCTTATAAATAGATATCAGAACATAGTCCAGGGGAACTGTTAATGGAAATATTTCCACCTAATTTTAATCATCAATGTAACTATTCTTATGCAATTAAAAAATATGCCTTCTCTTTGAAAAAGGTAAATACTTTTTACAAAGTATGTTGAATCCTGACAGACTCATGGCTCAAATCTTTGTATATTTTCTAAAGAAGGAAAATAATAGGTTCGTAAGAATATTTCAAATAAGGCCTTTGAAGAAAATCCTTAACATATTACAATTCTACATCTGGGCCAAGTGAATGAAGTACTAATAAATTGATGTATAGATTGGAACATTCACAAATTAATATTTGGGAGAAGAATTTAGGTCAGAGTGAAAAGGACATCTCATATACAATTTTCAAAACATTAAAAAAAGCAATTGTGCTTGAGCATATATTTGTTGCAGTGCTAGAGATGTTATTCAAACAGCTTTGGAAATTATGCTATACAAAAAAATGTGTACTAGATGGCAGTCTAAGTACCCTTTTCATTTACGTCTCAGTCTGATTTTTGTATTCCAATCCATCAGTGGAGGAGGAAAGGAAGTATAGTTCATTAACTCATCAAATAAATGTTTTTATTATTACATAAGAGCATAGTGTTTAAATAATTAAATAAATGAGTTGCAATTCAAGTTTAAAAAGCCATAATGCATCTTTTACTAGTACATCATCTGGATTTATAATTGCATCCAGATGCAAAAATATCCTTTGAGACACCTTGACACAAGTTAAATTTGTGTTTCTTAGAACCTTAGCACCCTTTCCTTTATGTAGTTCCTTGTTGCTTATCCTCAGGGTCTTATTTTAAGTAAAGAAATGATAAACGGAAACTAGAAGCAAAACACAGATATTTTAGTGGGGTTTTTTTTGTGTGTTTTTTTTTTTTTTTTAGGTACTTCAGGATTCTGAGGATGCAGGTACAACCAAATTATGGCCACATCTTAGATTATTAGTGTTTTAATTATCTGTGTGAATTTATGCTGTCCTTACAGTCAGAAGACTTTATGTTTATTCTTAAAATTTTATGTTTATGGACACCTGGGTGGCTCAGTGGGCTAAACCCCTGCCTTAGGCTCAGGTCATGATCTCAGGGTCCTGGGATCCAGCCCCTCATCAGATTCCCTGCTCAGCTTCCCCCTCTCTGCCTGCCTCTCTGCCTACTTGTGATCTCTCTCTGTCAAATAAATAAATAAAATCTTTTTAAAAATTTTATGTTTATTCTCATGTATTCTTTTTCCATATTGGTGCAGAATTTTTTATTCCCACTTTCTTCGTATGTTTACCTTCTGTTCAGGTTTGTGTCTTTCTGAATGTTACACAGGACCAAAATATATTTAAACAAAAAGCCAAAGTCATACCTTTGGAATTTTATTTTGCTTTCAGTATATTTGATCATGGTCTTGTCTTTTTGTTATTTTTACAGAAGGTGTTTGTAAGTGTTGGAATCATTTCCTCATATGTAATCCAAGCTGGCTGTTTAAATCCAATTTGCATACTTGTTTTGGAGATGTCTGGAAAGCCACAGACAGCCCCTCTAGTTTCATTTACATAACAACTTCAAAGCTCCATGTTGCCAGGTAGTTGGAAGCACTGGCAACCAAGTGTCCCAGACTATTGAAGAAGCTGAGGAGTTCAAGGGAAATGATAGACCTTTAGGTTTGGAGCTGAAAAGATAATAGAAATAATAGCTAACTTTTCTTTTGAACTTACTAAATGCCATGCAACTACAATAAACTCATTACATGGATTTAATTTAACATTTAATCCTATGGGGTAGGTAGTACTCTTAATCCCACTTTATAAAGCAATAAACGGACTAAGCAACTGCCTGATGTCATAGAAGTAGTAAGCTCTTATCCAAGCAGTCCACTTGTGGATTTTATCCATAAAATTATGCCACCATAGTCCAAATTACAGGATTCAAAGAACTAAGAAGTTCTAGGTAGGGATGATACTTGAAATCAGTTTAAGTAGCATTATCGTGGTCCAGGGTCAAATAGGGCCAAAGATGTCTGTGGATTGGTGATCCAGAGCCTACTTCATAGACTGGGGCTGGTAAGAATTAGGCGAAATGACTGACCAGCCAGTCAACAATTTTCAGCAGGATATAAGTGCTTATCAAGAACTGAGGAAGCCATTCATGCACATCTATACAGCTACCATAAATCCTGATGCTAGTTGCGCAACAAATAGTTAAATTAGAAGACCCCATAATATCTGTAGTGCAGATTTTCCTACATTCTTTATAGTTAAAAAAATTGCCCTTTTAACACGTTTGCTTAGTTTTCTAAACATGTATCACTTATTATCCCTGGCTTGTTCCCTAATTTTGTAATCTCCTTTTATTTCATTTAGTTACATTAGTTCTTCTGTAAATTTCTTGTGTTTGAAGAAATGCTTTCCAGAAGTTTCTTGTTCTGATCTAGACTTGTTCATTCTTAGGTCTGATTTTTTATATTGGTATTTTCCCCTATCATTACACTAAGAATTCTGTTTTCGTTCTTAATCTGGATCTCCAGTTTTCTGAATCTCATAATTTCCATAAATCTGTTTTCCTTACTGATTTTGCTGGATCAGATGCCTAGGGGCTTCCTCAGCACACTGGGAGGTACATTTGTTGATAGGTTGGATGCATGAAAATATCTTTGTTTGTTTTATGTTCCCAATATTTTGATTTCTTACAGGATTCTAATTGGGAAAGCATCTTGCCCTAAAAGAGGTGTTTTGTTATTGTTGTTGTTGTTGTTTTAAGATTTTACATATTTATCTGAGAGTGTAAATGAGAGCACAGCTGGGGGAGGGGTAGAGGAAAAGGGAGGAGCAGACTTCCCGCTGAGCTGGGACCCTGACATGGGACTGGATCCCAGGACCCTGGGATCATGACCTGAGCTGAAGGCAGATGCTTAACTGACTGAGATACCCAGGTGCCCCATAAAAGAGTTTTTAAGATTTTTCTCCATTGTTTTCTAGCTTCCAGTATTGTTATTGAGAATCTGATACCTTTATGTGAAGCTTCTTTCTCTCAGAAATTTCATGGAATTTTCTCTTTATCCTGCTTCCTAAAATTTCACAATGGCATACATACATTGCTGAGAAGGATGTCTTTGCTGCAAAAATCCAGCTCCCCATTACTGAAGGCACATGTGAAAGGAAGTTCATTCACATTGTCATTTACAATGTTACCCTTAAAGTTGTATATTTTACAAGCTGTGTGACTATTTGATGCAATGTTACTGGGTGGAATTATTTTTACCCACTGGATGCCAGGTCAATATTTAAATGTGGAATTTTACCAATCTAACTTCTAGAATATTTTCTTGAATTGCTTTACTGTTCTTTCTTCCTCCACCTCCATTTTTCTGGTGTTTCTTTTTGAAACACCTATTATTAGGATGATAGGAAGCCTAGCTTGGTCCTCTAGCCTATGTCATTTTATTTCCTTGTTTTTTTTTTTTTGTTTTGTTTTGTTTTTTTGTTTTTATTAAATCTCCCTGTTCTACTTTTTAGGAGATTTTCTCAACTTTATCTTCCATTTCCTACTAATCTTTTCATTTCCAATATTATATATTTGGTTTCCAAGAGCTCACTTCTTTGTTCTCTGAATGTCTCATTTTTTTTAGTATATTTTTATTTCTTTTATTTCTCTGAAAATATTTGAGAGTGTGTGTGTGTGTGTGTGCGTGTGTGTGTAATTTTTTTCTCTCTTTGTAGCTTCTTTCCTCTGTTACTTGTCTCTGCTTTTCTTGGCTTTTGTATTTCATAATAGTGATGTGCCTTAAATGTCTATTCATTTTTGACCACTGATTAGTATTTTGAAAAGGGTACTGAAAACTGATTGGAGGCTCAATGCATATAGAAAAGACCATTGGCTTTTCCTGAGTAATCTAGTGGTGCTGATTATTAGAGAAGTTCTTGATGTTATTACCTGAAGGACTTTTCTCTTGGGCTGGCCAGACCCCCAGGAAACCCTTTCAAGGGGCTCATGGGACATAAATTATGGCTTTCACTTCTGGGGATCCTGGGAAGATAATATATTTAGTATATTTTTTTAAGGTTTTATTTATTCATTTGAGAGAGAGAGAAAATGAGAGAGTGAGCATGAGAGGGGGAATGTCAGAGGGAGAAGCAGACCCCCCCACTGAGCAGTGAGCCCAATGAGGGACCCAATTCTGAGACTCCAGGATCATGACCTGTGCTGAAGGCAGTTGCTCAACCAACTGAGCCACCCAGGCGCCCTTATATTTAGTGTTTAAATTTCCCTTGATTTCTTTGTTTTTAGTATAGTATTCTGGTCTTCATATCAGATCAGAGATATTCTAATTGTTCCTCCCCTGTTAATAAACAACCAATTATCTGCTTAGTTGAGGTGTTCATGTGTGCATGCATGCATATGTATGTGTGTGTGTGTGTGTAATGTAGTGGATCCTTAGTTATGCAAAGGAAGACAAGTGATCTGGGAGGTCCAAACCAAATTTCAACTGACCTTCCTGATATTATTCTGTCACATTTATTCCAACTTCCATGAGTACTTGGGACTGCCAACTTCTGAGTCATTGATTCTTTGGTGTGCATTGGGTCATCCAAGAGATTCTCGGGTTTCGTTATTGCATTAGCATTCAGCTTTCTTAGATCTATTTAATCAATTACTACTTTTCTATCTGATTTCAGCTTCCAGAATTTTTCTTTTTCTTTGAGCTTGTCTTTCAAATTAGTTTTTTTTAAATAAGATTTCAAGAAAGAGTGGAAGCTATTGCTTATGCTAAACTTGTCATCTTTAACCAGGTGTCACATAGTTATTTTTTAGATTTATTGTATTTAAATAAAAGTTAAAGATAAATCATGGCAATGTTCTTTGTTTTCTCTTTTATTAGGGATATATTTTATATTATATTTTAATAACATTAAAGTATTATAAGGTTTACTTACATAAGTTTCATGATATATTTATCATATATGTCACTCCTTTTTATGGCTTCCATATATCTCTTGCAATTTTCTATTTCTCATTTATGCTGTATGCTTTTTCCATTAGAATTTTTGGACTTTTATGACATTTAATTTAACATCCATCTGGGCTATCTCTGTGTCTGCTTTCATTGACTGTTTCCTCTCTTGATCAGAAATCACATTTTCTTGACTTTAATTTTTTGTTGCTCTTTATTTTATTTTGTTAAGGATAAAATGGATATAAATGTTTTCTCTCGTATAAAGAACTGAGTATGTTTTGAAGTCTATTTCAATTAGAGGTTCCTGTATTGCCAGCTCTTCAATGATTTTTTTTTTTTAAGTCATGAGTTTATAGCAATTTTCTCTTGAAACTCTTATATTCAAATGGGAGCACAAATCTTGTAAATTATTCTGAAAAAAGTGAATTTTGAATGGAACATGTATTACCTACACATAGGTAAACATATTTTTCACACTGAAAACTGGTGATACCTATAGCTTCTGTAAATTTTGAGGTAGGATGGGATGATCAGTGCGGGATTAGCATCTGTCCCAATGTAAAAACATGAATGCCCACTGCAATTTGAAAGAATAATATTATAGTGATGGTACATATTGTAAAACAGCTTGACAGGATTTGCCACTAGAGATGCAAACAGTTTGTGCTTCTGTTCATAAGAGTTCATGTTCATAAAGGTTTACTTCAGTTTTCCAATATTATAAACAGCAGTTGGAGATCTCAATTCCATGCAGTTCTTAAGTATCAAAGAACTGATGTAGATTTGAATCATATAGGGGGAATTTTTAATTGATGAAAAAAATCCATGCTTAAATACTTATTTTGTAAAAATAACACTCTTAATATTAAAAAATCTGATTCAGAAAAAAATGCAGCATTTGTGAATCATGTGTATATGATTCTTTTATCACAACCCAAATAATGGCCTTCTAAGCTCTTTCCAAATGCATCAGTGATATATGTGAAATTGGAATTAAAATAAGGGAACTTAACATAATTACATACTTTAGCTAGTTCAGCGAGCAGAAATTGTTGGCACCCTCTTGCTAGATTTTCCCAAACTGAAGCTGCCATGTTTTGTATTATGAGAAGTTCAGCAGCTTTGTGCATCTGTCCCTCCCCTCCAATTTAATTAGACTGTCTGTTGCAGACAAATCAGACTGTGGCTTTTTTTTTAACCCAACTGCTATAAATGCCAAGTCAAAATATGAATAAGAGGAAAACAAGATGTTCTGCAAACACATGCCACTTTATTGGGTAAAAACATGATAGGTGGGTCTGCTCACACTCTCTGTGAGAGATGAGGGAAGTGAGGCCTGCAGAATGAGGTTATAAAAGGGTCAGATTGATGCTACTGTCTTTGTCGGCTCCAGTAGAGCAGGGACTTGATTCTTCCCCCAGTGTAATCTTGCTTTGACACTACAGCCAACACAGATTTATGATTACACATTCTCCTATCATGAAGGGAGTGAGAATCACAGCAGAGGAAACACAAGAAACAAATAAGCTAGAGATTATTGTAGAAATTTATCGTCTTATGTGCTTTGCATTCCTGTGGATAAGTTTGAGCTGATATGCCCTAATAGGTCACTATAATGTTACATTTTATCATTTTAATAATACTGTAATAAGTTTGCAAAATAGTTGCTTTTATAGGAGAATGTTATCTATAGTCACCCATTAATTATAGACCATGGAGGATAATAGATGAATTCTATGGAACACCTTTCTCTACATGATCGTCCAAGTTAACAGTGGTCTGTAGAAGAAACTGGGTCTTAAAGTTAAGTGCTATCTCTGGAGTAATGCAAAGGTAAGGCAATAAAATGAAAAAACTCTCAACAGGTAAGTAAACATGTACTGATATGTATTAGATGGGTAGGTGAATGGGAACAGGCACTTAGATACAACTGAGTGCAGGATAAGTGAAGCCAGCTAAATGAAGTCCAAGACTGCAGGCTGGCATGGAAAGCAAGAGGAGATTAATTCCTACTGAATAGATACATGCAAATTGTAAACACAGTTCTTCAATAAGTCTGGAGAAAAGATTCACATTTCCTTTGAACTTTATTTAGAAACCCTGAAAAAGTGGATTCTCCTTTTCGAGAACACAAAGCTATACTTGACTATCAAATTATCCCACCTGTCTCTGGAAATTACCTTTTTTTCCTAATAATTGTAATGTGCTATATGAAACTATCCAAATGTTTCTTAGTTTCCTATGAAATGGAATGTTGATTAAGAAGTTTATTAAAATTGTTGTTTCAGCTTGCATTCATGGGGGAAAACTTAGAAAATTTGTTCATCTTGAAACTTATGAAGTCTCATTTGGCTTTAGTGTGTGTTTAATGCACTTAGCAGATTAGTTCTTCAGACCTGAATTATGCTTCCCCACTGTTTCTTCTCGGTAAGCTTCTCATCACCAAACAATATGGTACTTTCTCCTTTGAGCCTCTCTAATCCCTAAAGAATCAGTTACTCCATAGCAACTTTTGCACATACCTTTATTAGAGGCATTATTATTTCCAAGAGGCTACTTTAAGAGTTGTGATGCCAGTATGGTTCTGAGTATGTGAAGAAGGTAAATAATATTTGAAAGGCTACTGCCATTTTGGAGACTGAAAATTGCACACCCCAAGCCCAACTTATAGGAGTAGATCTTTTATCCAATTACATAGGCTGTGCTCTTGTGCAGAGAAAATATCTTCTATATTACCTCCCTATCTTATATCTCCTATAGTTACCATGAAAATTAGGGCGAAGGTCAATAGAGGGAGAAAGGAAGAACTTTTGACATTTCTCTTTGGGAATGCCATCTTATTTTCTGTGTTGTTGTTGTTGTTTTTTAAATTCTGTGGTAACTGAGCTTCTTATTACACATAACACTTGGACTTATACTTCAAATGTTTCCAGGAGCCCATATAATACCAAATCCTGGAAACAAGTATCAAATTGAAATGCATTTGTGTCTAATATACACCTATCAAAATTCAAGCCTTCATAGCCAATTGAACAAAGGTAAAAATTTATAACTCAGACAATTATACATATTTGATTTACACCATAATAGAAAGTTATCAAAATTCTCTGAGTCAAAGGAAAATACAGAGCACCACCAAAGGTCCTGCCCTTAGATAAGGAAATGAAGATTTTTTTAAAATTTTATTTATTTGCCAGAGAGAGAGGGAGAGAGAGAGAGCAAGCACAGGCAGACAGAGTGGCAGGCAGAGGCAGAGGGAGAAGCAGGCTCCCTGCCGATCAAGGAGCCCAATGTGGGACTCGATCCCAGGACGCTGGGATCATGACCTGAGCCAAAGGCAGCCGCTTAACAACTGAGCCACCCAGGCGTCCCGGAAATGAAGATATTTGAGAAGAAATTGCCTAAAGGGTTCTTTTCACCTGGAAAACAGAAGAGAGTAAAGTAAGTTAGTCCGACTACCCTCCTTTTTAAATCTGCCTTGCAATTTCCCTTAATGTGGCTAATTGAAATAATACTTGTAGGCATATGTACCAGGAATGTAGTAGTTTTTAAATAAATCTTTGTGGGATGGGGAAATTGATAAACCCAGACAAAGAGGAGAATTAGGAAACTTGAGACCTGTTATTCTTTATATCAGGGATGTAAGCAGTCCTATTATTCTCAATTTGTAGGTGGAGGACTTCGTAAATTATAAAGCGGTTGACCTAAGACCAATTAAAAGGAAAGTTACAAAGATTCTATCATTAAAACTATCATAATAAATGTCAATCTCTTTAACAGACCAAAATAAACTCTGAATTAATAAAATCTAAATATTAATAGCTCCATACTTGAGATAGAGGACTTAATTCTGCTAGGTCCATGGACTTGCTCAGTAAAATCATGTGCTGAAATATTTGAGATAATTATATTATCAGGATTCTGGCACTTGTTCTTGAACAAGAAAAACAAGGCACATATGTTAGGCAATGTGCTAAAATTCTGAAGTTTTGTGGCTAACTTTTGCATTTTAAGTATATACCACACATTCTTCATATACCACCTATCCCACAAAATTAATCTGTAGAATCATAAATGAATGGAGACTTTGTCACTCTTCAGATAACTTAGATTGGTCTCGAAATCCAAATTTTTAAGAAGCTGTTTCCCTTACATGGGGGAAGTTTCCTGCAAAATTGTATACAAGAGTGTGAATGATCTCTCCTTGAGTGATTAGTGTTGCTGTATTCACACCATGTCATAAAAACTCTTGAAAAAAAATTACCTAGTACTTTTAGAAGACATAAATAACTTTTTGTGGATGTTGAAAGCTTAATTCTGTCTTCAGGAAAACCCTAAGGAAAAAAGAGGGCAATATTGGAGGATGTACCTTATCTTATTTGCTTTTAAAATGTTTCTTTCATGTGTTCATTTTAACGACAAGAAACTTCTTTTAACAATGACATTAGAGCATTGCACAAGTGGTAATACCTCAGTATGTTTCTCCTCAATCTTTTGGTAAATATTAAATAAGATTTGTTTTCTTTTTGATGAAAGAATCCCAAACTTTGACTTCCCATCTCTCTTGATACAAGATCCTTCTATATGGCTTGCTTTGACATATAACTTCTCTAAACTCCTACCATTTTACTAAACTCCATTGCATTTTCCAATATATTTTTTTCCTGGATAGCCTAGTATAATTCTCTGGATTCACATTTATTTCCTTGCGTACTTCTGAAATGAAACTGTGTGGGTGTTTCAATTCTGAATTCAACTTTCTATAATGGGCCACCCAACTTAAAAATATTTTCCTTGGTGACTAACTACATGGACCTTTTGTCTCCCAACTCCTCCTCCCTCCCTCCCAACACATGATTAACCAGATTTACTCATTATCTTGCATTGTTAGATCTAAAATGTATTTACACATGGAAACAAAATATGGTGTAGGTATCTGGATGAGAAAATGGAAAGATACGAGAATTTAGTATTATACCTGTTACTCTGAAAGTTACATTATAAAAATAAAACATATACTTTATGCATTTTTATATGTATTACATTCTTCATAATTTTTTGTAATACTGCTTTTTCTGTTCAAGTTCTATTTCCTTTCTTTCATTTTCAAGAACAGCCCTGATGACTTTCCACACAAGTGAGCATGAGATCTAGGATGCCCTTATCTGAAAAACCCAAGTGCATAGCGTGCTTCAAGGAGGTCAAAGTAGAACATATTGTGGAGACTGACATTAGATATATGGTAAGAAATGTTCTTCTAAAACAGAAGTGCTGGGACCATTTAAGCAACAAGTTTCCAGGAGACAACTTTGCTACCACATGGACAGAATCAAACATAGAATGAGGCCAAAAGAAAGTAGAAATGAGAAATGGAGAGAAAATTTCAAGGCCTTTGCTGATAGACTTTGAATCTCTGGATTCAGCTTTATTTGAAAACCATATTTGAACTTTACAGTTATATAAGCCAAGTACTTATCTTTTGTTACTGTCTAAATAGATTGCTGATATGTTTCTGTCACTTGCAACTATTATTTTAATAATCAAGACTCCTTTAATTGGTAATGATGAGGATGCTGGTGATAAAAGCAACAAAATAATAAAGATTTGCTTAAGGAATAACTTTTTTTCCCTTGCCGTGAAAATAAGATTTACAGAAATCTGTTCACTTTGGTTATATTAAAATAATTTTTCCCTAAGCTGGTTTTCAGAGACATTGCTAATGAGTCCCCATACCAAGTAAACATTGTACGGAGTAAGTATTGTACATCATGCACTGTTTTCCCACAGCAGGATTATCTGTAGCACAAATAAACATTTATATTTATTTTGATTACTGTAGCATTACAGTATTATACAGTATTATACAGTACAATACAGATTACTGTAGCATACTGAAGCATACATAAAATGTATGATTATTCTTTTTTAGCTCAAATTGGTGTATAACATATTAGTTGTAGGTGTTAAACCTAATAATTTGATATTTGTATACACTACAAAGTGATCACCACAATAAGTCTAATTATCACCTATCACCATATGATTGAACCCCTACATCCTTTTCATCCAACTCCCGATCCCCTTTCCCTTTGATAACTATCAATCCATTCTCAATATCTATAAAGTTTTTTTGTTTATTAATTCTGTTTTTATATGCTACATATAACTAAAATCATATGATTTCTAGCACACATAGAGACACAATGGGAGACACACACACACACATACAAGCACACACACACACATTTTCTTTATCCATTCATCTGATAGACACGTAGGTTGTTTCTGTATTTGGCTATTATAAATAACACTGCAATGAAAACAAGGTGCATGTATCTTTTCAAGCTTGTGTTTTTGTATTCTTTTAATTTTTTGAATAATCTCCACACTGTTTTTCGCTGTGGCTTCACTAATTTACACTCCCATCAATAGTATTCAAGAGTTCCCTTTTCTCTACATCCCTTTTTTTTTTTTTAAGATTTTATTTATTTATTTGACAGAGAGAGACACAGTGAGAGAAGAAACACAAACAGGGGGAGTGGGAGAGGGAGAAACAGGCTTCCCATTGAGCAGCGAGCCCAATGTGGGGCTTGATCCCAGGACCCTGGAATCATGACCTGAGCTGAAGGCAGAGATTTAAAGACTGAGCCACCCAGGGGCCTTTCTACATCCTTTCAACATGTGTTATTTCTCATCTTTTTGATAAAAGCCATTCTAACAGGTGTGAAGTGATAGCTCATTGTTTTGATTTGCATTTCCCTGATAATTAGCAGTGTTGTCTTTTCATATGTCTGCTGATCATCTGTATGTCTTTTTTTTAAACATGTGTATTTAGGTCCTCTGCCTATTTTTAATTAGATTATTTGCTTTTTGTTTTGTTTTGTTTTGTTTTGTTTGCTATTGAGTTGAGTTCTTTATATATTTTGGATATAAACTCCTTATTAGATATATGATTTGCAAGTATTTTCTCCCATCCAGTGCATTGCCTTTTCACTTTGTTGACAGTTTCCTTTGCTCTGCAGAAGATTTTTAGTTTGATGTAGTCCCACTTGTTTATCTTTGCTTTTGTTGACTTTGCTTTTGGAGTCAGATTCAAAAAGCCAGTGATAAGACTCATGTTCGCAAGGAGCTTACCACCCTGTTTTCTTCTAGAAGTTTTATGACATGAGGTCTTAAATTCATGTCTTCTAGTCCATTTCTAGTTGATTTTTGTAAATGATGAAAGATAGTGGTCTACTTTTATTTTTTTGCACATGGCTACCCAGTCTTTCCAATGCCATTTATTGAAGAGATCATCCTTTCTCCATTGCACATGCTTGGTTTCTTTTTTATACACCAATTGACCAAATATGTGTGGATGTATTTCTAGACTCTCTATCCTTTCCATTGTTCTATGCATCTGTTTTTGTGCCAATACCATACCATTTTGCTTATTATAGTTTTGTAAAAATAGTTTTAAATCAGGAAGCTTGATGTTTACAGCTTTGTTCTTCTTTCTCAAGATTGCTTTGGCTATCTAAAATTGTTTGTTCTATTTCTGTGAAAAAATGTCATTGGAATCTTGATACGAATTGCATTGAATCTTCAGACTGCTTTAGGTACTGCGAACATTTTAACAGTATTAATTCTTTCAATCTATTAAGCATGGAATATCTTTCCATTATTTGTGTCTTCAAATTCTTCCATGAATGTCTTATAGATTTTGGTGCACAGGTCTGTCACTTCTATAGCTAAATTTATTCTTGGGTATTTTACCTTGTTGATGTCATTATAAATGGGATTGTTCTCTTAATTTCTCTTTCTGATGTTCTTTCATCTATTCTATCTTCCTTTGTGTCCTTTCTACTCATTTTTATTAGTTTATAGGAACACAACATATTTCTGTATATTGATTTTATATCCTCTAACTTTACTTAATTCATTTATTAGTTCTAACAGTCTTTTGATGGAGTCTAGGATATTCTATATTTAGTATCATATCAACTGCAAACAGGGACAGTTTTGCTTTCTTCTTTCCAATTTGGATGCTTTTATTTCTCTTTTTCTTTCTCCTAATTGTCATGGCTAGGACTTTCAATACCCTGTTGTATAAATAAAATAAATACGGTGAGAGTGGGCCTCCTCGTCCTATTCCTGATCTTCAAGAAAATCTTTCAGCTTTTCATCTGTTGAGTATGATACTAGCTTTACTAGTATCTAGTACTAGTACATTGAAGTGTGTTCCTTTTATACCTACTCTGCTGAGTTTTTTTTATCATAAATAGATGTTGAATTTTATCAAATGCTTTTCCTACATCTATTGAGATGATTAAATGATTTTTAACCTTCATTTTATTAATATGGTGTATCACATTGATTTGTAGATATTGATCCATTCTTGCATCCCTGGAATAAATGCCACTTGATTGTGATGTATGATCCTTTTACTGTATTTTTGAATTTGGTTAACTAATATTTTGTTGAGTTTTTGCACCTATGTTCACCAGGGATATTGGTCTATAATTTTCTTTTTTTTTTTTTTATTACCTTTCGTTTTGGTATTAGGGTAATTCTGGCCCCATAAAATTAGTTTAGAAGCATTTCTTCTTCAGTTTTTTAGGAGAATCTGAGAGGGATGGTTATGAAATATTATAATATTTGATAGAATTCACCAGTGAAGTTGTCTGGTCCTGGACTTTTGCTTGTTGAGAAATATTTGATTACTGATTCAGTCTTACTGATAATCAGTCTATTCGGATTTCTATTTCTTTATGATTTAGTTTTGAAAAATTTTGTTTCTAGGTATCTACCCATTTCTTCTGTGTTATTCAGTTTGTTGCATTTTGATTGTTCATAGTAGTCTCATGATCCTTTGTATTTCTGTTGATCTAGCTGTAACTTCTCTTTCATTTCTGATTTCACTTATTTGAGACACCTTTCTTTTTTTCTTGGTGAGTCTAGCTAAAGGTTTGTCAATTTTGTTTATCTTTTGAAAGAACTAGGTATTAGTTTCAATGATCTTTTCTATTATTTTTGTTTTGATTTTAGTCTCTCTCTCTTTTTTTTCCCCCTGCTCAGATCTTTATTTCCTTCCTTCTACAAACTTTGGGCTTTGTGCTTCTTTTTCTAATTCCTTTAGGTGTAAATTTAGTTTGTTTATCTGAGATTTTTCTTGTTTCTTGGGATAGGCTAGTATCACTATGAACTCCCCTCTTAGAATTGCTTTTTCTGCATTTCAAAGACTTGGATTGGATTGTTATATTTCCATTTTCATTTCTTTTAAGGTATTTTCTGATATCTCCTTTGATTTCATCATTGAGCCATTATTTGCTAATAGTATGGTTTTTTTTAGTTTTTTTCTGAGTGGTGAGTTTTTTTTTTTAAAGTAGCATATTGTTTAATCTCCACATATTTGTGGTTTTTCCCAGTTTTCTTATTGTAATTGATTTCTAGTTTCATATCATTGTGGTCAGAAAAGATGCCTGATATAATTTCAGACTTCTTAAATTAAGAATTGTGATCAGTGAGGTTTTCCTTTCTTATTCTTTTTGTTATTAGATAATGACTTTTATTTCTGCTTAAAAAATTACCTTTAACATTTCCTCCAAGGCCAATTTAGTGAATGATGAATTCCTTTAGCTTTTTCTTCTCTGGAAAACTCTTTATATTTCCTCCAATTCTGAGTGAATGCCTGGCCAGGTATTCTTCACTGGAAGTTTTTTCCTCTCAGCTCTTTGGATATATCATGTCATCCTCTTCTGGCCTGCAAAGTTTCTGCTGGAAAATCAGCTGATCATCTCATGGGGCTTCCCTTGTATGTAACAAGTTATTTTTCTCTTGCTATTTTTAAGATACTCTCTTTAACTTTTGATATTTTAGCTGTAATGCCTTGATGTTGAGCTCTTTACCTATTTGGAACTCTCTTTGCTTCCTGGACCTGAATGTCTGTTTTCTTTCCAGGTTAGGAAAGTTTTCAACCATTATTTCTTCTGCCCCTTGCTCTCTCTCTCTCATTTCCTTCTGGAGCCCTTGTAATGGGAATATTATTCCACCTGATGCTACCCCTTAAGTCTCTTAAGATATCTCCACTTTTTAAAAGTTCTATTTTCTGTTTATTGTTCTGTTTGGGTGAATCCCACTGCCCGGTTGTTGAGGTTGTTGATCAGTTGGCTTCATCCAACCTTTAGTTGAACCTTTCTAATGCACTTTTTAGTTTAGTTATTGTATTCTTCAGGCTTCTGATTGGTACTTTCTTATATTTTCTTTCTCTTTGTCAAAGTTCTCATAGTGTTCACCCTGTGAGTTTCTCCTGAATTTGGTGAGAATCTTTATGACTGTTGTTTTGAGCTTTTTTTCAAGTAGATTAGTTATGTCCATTAATTTTTTTTCCTAAAGTTTTGTCTTGTTCTCTCATTTGGAACATATTCATTTCTCTGTTTCTTTATTTTATTTGACTCTCTATGTTTGTTTCAATGTATTATGTGAAACAGGTATCTCTCACAGATATGAAGGAATGGCCTTGTGTAGTATATAAAATATCATTCAAGTTTGCCCAGTGCTTGGTTGTCTCTTGAACCTTTGCAATTATCCCAGTAACTTCATTTATTCTTCCTAGGTATTAACTATTGAGAGTGTGTGCCAAGACTTGTAGTGTTCCAAAGGGAAGAATCTCAGTCAACACTTAGTTTCAGGCTGACTGGAAGCCAGATCCTTAGGCAACTGCTTTTAGCCTATGTAAACACATACAGTCCTGTGGGACCACAACTGTTGACTCTGCTGATCTTTAGACCAAGAGATTTGGAGGTGTCTTCTGCACCCACTTGCAAGACTTGGTGTTTCAGATGAGTGTATAAGTTCCTTTCTGGCATGTACCCATTTGCTGGTGAGGCCAAGGGAGGACACAAAGATCGTGGCTCTTTGCCCACATTCCCTGAGAGCATCTCTATAGCCTCTAGATGTGTGGCATACCTGAAGTTTATATCTTCAAACTGAAGCTACAGCAAAACTAAATGGGCTTTTTTATAGGAAGACTAAGGGTACATTTCCATCTGCTCTTTATGCAGTGCACTCATATGATAGCCTGTTCTGAACTATCTTTCTTATTGTAACAGTTGCATGGGGCCCAGGAACACAAGCCCCTCTGACCTCCAGAGCCAGATAATCAAGAGGCATCACCTGTGTGGACTGCATTTGCCCACTAGTTTTAGCAAGACTTTGGGAAAGTGATGATGATGGGGCATATTTGAGGGTTTAGTGATAAAGCGTGCTAGAATGGGGGACACCTACTACAAAGATAAGTACTGAGCTAGGCATGCCTGCAGCTTTATCAAGACTGTGTCTTGGGTACCAGCACTAGCAAGGTAGAGGGAGAGAGCAAAAATGGCACTCACCAGCACCTTCATCTTCAAAATTCTACTGGTCCCACCCCTGCAGCAGATACTTCAAAATTAGCAAATGTAACTCCTTCACTTATAATCTTGTTACTTCTCAAACTATTGCCTTTGTGATGAATCCCAGGACAAAGAGTCCATGCACAAGTCCCTCAAAAGGAATATCTTGGGGGCATCTGGGTGGCCTAGTCAGTTAGGCATCTGCCTTGGGATCATCTGCCTTGGGCTCACATCATGATCCTGGGGTCCTGGATCTGGCCATGTTTTACTCCCTGCTTAGTGGGAAGTCTGCCTGTCTTTCTCCGTATGCCCCTCTCCTCCACTTTTGTGCACTCTCTCTCTCTCTCAATAAATGGATAAAATCTTAAAAAAAAAAAAAAAAGGAATATCTCCGATCTCTAAAGCCCCTCAGACCTTGTGGATGTAAACCTGTTTGTTTCCAAAGCCAGACTTGTCTCTCTGATGCAAGTCTCAAAGGTTGGGGTGCCTGATGTGGGGGCACAAACCTCTCACTTCTTGGAGAGAAGCTTCATAACTGTGAGTTCCCTCCTTATTGTGTGTCCTTGAGCTGGATTGGGGTTTTAGGCAAGACCTTATCTGTATGTTTCTTACTCATCTCAATGTGGTCTTTTATCCGTACTTGTAAAAGGAGCTGTTCAGCTTTTTTTCAGTGGAAATTATTCCACATGTAGCTATAAATTTGCTATGTCTTTGTGAGGAGGTGAGTTCAGGCTTTTCTTTTGCATCCATGTTCGATTCCCCTCCCATGGTTATTTGTAAAGTTCAAGAAGAGAGTGTCAAAAGAACACTACCTTGTTTTAGATGTCTCAGTGGACTGCAAGCCAATTTTTATGAAAAAGACAACCAGACAGACTTAATCTTGGTTGATTTCTGCAAATCTTTATGTAAAATACTCTGATTCTGTGTTTTATCATAGGTAAACTGGGTTATAACAGGTCATTAGTACATATTAAACAAAACAACAAATGTGGAAGCAGTTATGCATCTGACACATAGTAAGCACTCATATTTCAATTCTTGTCGATATTTGATATTAGATCCAATCTGGAGCAAAATTATAGAATAAAAGAGCAAGTTGGGCTTTTAAAATATATAGCTAATGTCCTGGTGATAGTTTGTAATAAAAATATGGTTTTATTTTTCCTTTATATGATCTTTATTCTCAACTACAGACAGAAAGTGCTACACTGAAAAATGATTAACACGTTGTTCTTAATGGCAGCTCTGGTGTTGCCCCTATAGGTTAACATGTAGGTTTCAAAATTATTTATCAATTAGGACTTTGAACATAGTTAAGAAGAAGCAAAACAGGAAAGTAAGGTTCTTGTTATACCCAAAAATGTGCTAGGTTAAATGCACATAGAATTTATAAACTTTAAAAATGCTTAGAGAACAGTTAACAAATTTCGTCCTCACTTCCAGTCCCTACTACTATAATGAATCCTATCTATAAAAACATAAAATAATGTATCCAGTGCCCTGACTTCTGAAGAAATGGAACAGCATCCTAAATAAATAGACTATAATGTGTATTGTTAATACATTGGGCAATTAAAACCCAAAGAAAAAACCTCAATACCACCTGTTAACTATTTCCCAGGGTTTTCAAAAAGTCGCATCAAAAGTAAAACAGATTCTACTTTCTTTTACTACCTCTGAGAAAATGCACAGGGAATGAGATGGTATTAATGAAACCAAGGCAGATCATTCAGGTTATAGGTTCACCTTGTGTGAGCTTGTACATCCCTTGAAGTCAAATATATAAATGTAAACCTTGGCTCAGGGCTTTTCTCACAGGAGCTAGATAAACATAGATCTTTACCAAAAGAGAGTTGGTCTTCTTGAGAATGTTAACAATGCCCCTTCCCTGTTTCCTCACCTGTCGGAATTTGGCTGAACACATAGAAATGTAAGACAATCTTATTTTTTCCTATAGACAGAACAGTGATTTAGCACTTTACCAACGTATGTGTCGTATGTACTGTAAATCAATATTTTATATTGCTCTGACCTTGCAAGATATAAAGTAATGTTAAGGTCAAAAACAACATTTACATAAGTAGTTTATAATCTGCAAAGAGTGTTCAGATGTGTTATCTCACTTGTCTATAAATATATCACAAGTAGTCAAAAACCTCCCCAAAGTTCTCCAGATTTTTAAAAATAAAAGGCAGTTAGTTATTGATGTTCCACTATTGTATCAGTTCCATTCAAGTAATATTGATATGAACTTACTCAATGCTGGGCATTATGCATTGGGAGGTTGTGTTGTGATGTAGATAATGATAGCTGGCATCATAGAATGATGATTATGATTATCTTAAAGATGGTAATGCTGATTGTAACATTTTAAGAACAATTTACATATGCTATATTCTCATATATATGAGGATATATTTCTGCAATCTCGAGTTTGTTTTCACTGCTTTACTTTCCATTTCAATGCCAAGATGTCTTCTACAGTCTTTATAATGTGTTGTGATATCTGAAAAGAAAGTTTTTGTTCACTCTTCTATTCCAAAATTATCTCGGTGATTCTTAAGTATTTATTTTTTAATGTAAAGTATAAGGTCTTGTCAGTTTCTTTCAAACTCCTTTCCTTCCCCAGAAGTTCAGCTCAATTGGGATTCTATGAGAATGGTATTAACATGCACTCATTAATTTTGAAACAACTGGCATATTAATGGTATTAAGGCTTCCTATTCAAGACTATGATATGGTTTTAATTGGTTCATTATGTTTTACGTTTATCAATAAGATATTATACATGTAGATCCCGTGCCTTTACTATTTGCATTCACATACATTTTATAATTTTTGTAGCTAATATGAATGGAAGATGTTTTCTCTTCTTCCTTTCTCTAAGTGTTTACTGCTAAATTAGAAACATCATTGAATTGCTGATTTTTGTTTATCAAATGTGCAGGAACTTTATGTCTTATTTTTTCTATCAGTTTATTTTTTAACAAGGGTGCTTTGTTTTTATTTTAAAAAATCAAATAACCCAGGAATCTTATTACTTACATTTTATAAGTATTACTTATATTTTAAAAATGTCACTCTGTTTCATCGCATGATTGCATTTGCTAGAAACTTTGAGGCAACACTGAAAAATAATGGTGATGGTGCCTCTCCCCGCATGATTCTTGGATTTAAATGAAATGGTTTTTGTGTATATCTATGGTGATGTTTAATTTTGATGAAACCTTTACTATATTTGAGTAATTTTGTTCCATCCCACTTTATAATTTTATTAGAAGTTCTTAAAGATTAACATATGTGTATTGCATGGTGTATTAATTGTATCCCTAAATGCACTGATGTAGTGAAATATATTGATAGATTTTATGATAACATTACTGAAATTATCCTGGTTTGTTCATGGTATAATGGTCTTTTGATATTTTAGTAGTATCTTTTTGCTAGCGTTAATTTAAGGGGCCTGGAAGGAAGCTGTGGTAGTCTTACTAGGAGAACTTACCAGGAATACCAGAGCATCTTACCAGAATCTCACCAGGCTCTGCAGGCCACTCTTCATCTTGCCAGTGGTGGTGTGAAAACCATCATACTTGCCTGTCAAAACACCTGTCCTTGAGGGACCTGGGTGGCTCAGTCGGTTAAGCGTCTGCCTTCAGCTCAGGTCATGATCCTAGGGTCCTGGGATCAAGCCCCTCATCAGGCTCCCTGCTCAGTGGGGAGCCTGCTTCTCCCTCTCCCACTCCCCCTGTTTTTGTTCCCTCTCTCACAATATCTCTTTCTGTCAAATAAATAAGTCAAATCTTTGAAAAAACAAAAGGAGAAACAAACAAAAAACACTTGTCCTGGATAAATGTAATTCTTCATCTAGTCTCACCTCCCCTGAGCCTTGTTATCACTTTCTGTTCATGACCACCACTAGTCTCAAGGAGGTCATTAATGTTATCTGGAAGTCCTACTGGAATTCCCTAATCCATTGTCTCTACCAATCTCCTGGCTATCTATTTCATACCTGTTCCTATACCCCAGATCTAGAATTTTCTCCAAATATTCATCTCAGATAATTTTGATTTGGTAATAAAGGGAAGGATAGTTACATTAAAGTCTCAATATTCCCAGAATTTCCTGTTCACAAATGTTCTTGAATAATTTATATGTTTCTCATTCTCATGTTCAGATAATGAACAAAGGAACATACTAAGTCATGGTTTAATGAGAATTGTTAACATATGAACAGTGAGAAAAAAAATAGTCTCTCTCTTATTTCAATCATTTTTTAAAATTTTATTTTTTTCAGCATTCCAAAATTCATTGTTTATGCACCACACCCAAACAAGCAGAGCAATCTTCAAAATTTGAATAAGTATTATTCAAAGAAAATTGAAGACAAATTTTTTTTAAAGATTTTATTTATATGACAGAGAACACAAGTAGGCAGAGAGGCAGGCAGAAAGAGAGAGAGGAAGGGAAGCAGGATCCCTGCTGAGCAGAGACCCGGATTCGATTCAGGGCTCAATACCAGGACCCTGAGATCATGACCTGAGCGGAAGGCAGAGCCTTTAACCCACTGAGCCACCCAGGCACCCCTGAGGACAAATTTGACAAATAATAGCTAATACTAAAACAATGCTTTGTGTGGACAGACATTGTTATAACGACTTTACATATAGTATTTGGTTCAATCCACACAGTAACCTCAAAAATCAGAAATCATTAGTGTCTGCATTGTAGAAGTGAGAAATGGGAGGCACAGGGAGGTTAATAAATTTGTCTGATGTCACATAGTTACTTGGAGGTGTTGGCAAGATTTGAACACAGGTAGCATGGTTGTTATTACTTTTCTCTGGGAAGTAATGAAGGGGAGGAGAAAGTGCAAGAGGTGAAAAATGTCAAAGAAATTCTTTTATCATAGAAATCAAGAATGGAGAAAAGAGTTGCCCCACTTTTTATTCCTATAAATGTATGAAGTTTAACAAAATGGGAGTTTGGCCCTTGTCTCTCAAGTGAAGTGATCAGCAATGTATTTGGACAGCCGCCTATTTTTTAAGATGTCACTCTCACACACTAACCATTTCTCTTTTGAGCATTTTCTTGGGATCAAATGTGGATAATATAGAATTTGCCTCCAATATTATAAAATGGATCAAAATCATGTATTAATTAAACGCAATCCAAGGGCAGTCAGTCCCCAAAGCCCGAGTCACACTCTGTTCTCTTTCTTACCCAATAGTATTATGCCCAGCCTCATAACAAAATTTATTAGAGACTGCAGTGAGATTAAATGCCATTAAGATATTCCAAAGATGCCAACATCAGAATGCCAACATTCGAAAACACACTCCCTGTGATTTTTGCAGAAAGAAATTTAAGTCTATGTATAATCCACTTTCTTACTCAAGAAATCAAGTTATTCTTACCCTTTTAATCAAAATTTGGAGGAACAGAAGTGCATCCTCTCCAACTGCTTTAGTACTGAAGTGGAATGATTCTTCATGCTTGAGTAAATCTGGGTTCTATCAGCAACTACAGCCTGAACTGTTCTGTCTGCAATAAGTCAAATTCCTTTAATGGTCTGAGAAGTTGTATTAGCTCAATTGCAATTTGTAGGGCATCACTTTTTAAACCATTCAAAAAAATTAATAAATACAAAAATCATCATATTCCTCAAATTAAGGGAACAAGTCAATCCTCACTTCTAAAAACAGTTCTTCAAAAGAAAGAAAGAAAAAAGAAAAAAAAAGGTCCCAGAACCCAGTATTTAATGATGCCAAAGACCAGAGAAGATGCTCTTTTTGAGTAAATGAGCAAATTTTCTTGGTTGTAGCCTTGCTAGGATACCAGTCAGTCTATTCCAGGTGTTCTAAATCCATGACATGTGAATTTAAACTCAATTGGGAGAATTCTTCCAGCAAGAAGTGAATTTTGGTGATCTGCAATCACATTTCTGAGGGCATAATCCATTTCTGCACCCAGGCTCCTGTCTCTGAGAGTGACACTTAGCCGGCTTACAAAGTTTAGAAGTCTGCAAAGGTGTCAGCTCAGATGCCAGGTGCATACTTTCTCGTAAATATTCATTCTCACTCCTCTGCCATAGTGGACTTTTCCAGTGTCTCTTGCCAAGAAACCTGCCTCCTAGCAAAGTTTTCTCCCCCCAACCTGGAGTTAACCAATTTAGTGTCAGCCTGAAACTGTGAAGTAGGGAATGATTTTGAGTGTGTGGACAATTGTCATGATTTGTCTTTCTATACTTATTTTCTTGGTCCTATGTGCAGAAGAGGATGTGGTTCATCTGATCCAGAGATATCTTGCAGTAACAATTTAAAGCTAAAAACTTGGTAGTGCTTAGAGACACATGCAGAACTCCACTATCTGACAATTTAAAAGCAGCAAATACTGTATTTCTCACTAATACCTAAGAGGCTTGTACTCTTCCTTGCAATGGAACATTTGCCTCATCCAGAAAAGAAAAAGAGGAGGAGGCTGCAGCTTCATGAATCTGGAACTCTGCCCTTTCTAAGCCCTGGAGCTTTGTGTCTTTGCTAGACTCTGCACCCCTGCTGAGAACAGAGTGGCTCCATCCCAGTTTCCTGAGGTGCACACATTCTAGCTCTGATTTAATCTTTCACCGTCCCCTCTCATTGGCATCCCTTCTTGAATATCTCTCCTGAGGCCCAGGGACCTTTGTCTAAATGTCTGTCTCCAGGAAAACAAAGCCATTTATTTTTGGACAAAAAACCCCAAACCAAATCAAAACAACCAACCAACCAACCAAACAAACAAACAAAAAAACCACCTGCAAGCTACAGTCATCTACCACAGCCAAAATACCATGAAGTTGGGCTAAAATATTTCAATTTAGTCAATCACAGAATGTAAAAAGTCATATGAACCTAAAACTGACCTCTATAAATCACCACAGTCAGAGTACCAATGCCCAAATTACATATCCTTAAGCCACCAAGGCTTTCCATGTGTATACTTTGCTCTCCCAAATTCCATTCTTTCAGTTTTAATTTTCAGTATTTCTGGCTGATAGATTTAATGTTGGGGTCTTAACAAAGCCACCACAAAATTATTACTGTTCCTCCCTTACCGTGGTGCAATCTGAAGAAGCTGAGGAGGAAAAAAAAAGTCAGGCCTCAAAATGGAGGTTAAAATAATACTGGAGACCTGGTTGAAAAGACTGGGTCTCAATAGGTAAACCAAGTACTCCTGCTAATCCTGAACCTCAGAACTAGGCAGATTTGCCCTCCTGATTATAGGCAATATACAGGAATGGAGGAAAATGTGTGCTTTTTGAGGACAACATTAATAACAAAAGAGAAAAGAGTGACATTAAACCAAGTGTGTAGTTGTTCTCCCCCAAATAACCTATTAGTTATGTCAAATTCACTTTTACTACGGTGGAATGAATGAAGAAGTGGAGAAAGGCCAGAGTATGCAAAGGGAAGATACCAACTCTTGGAAGCCTGGAGTGGGAAATGGCATTCCCCTCCAGACAAGAAGGTCAAAAACATGCCCAATGTTAAATAACTCACATATGGAAACTGTGGATGTCTGGTTCTAAGACACCTGCTGTTTTCACAACGAACTGCTGTCTTTGTAACTTAACAACTCAGTCTGATAGCCTTATTAGGATTATTAGTCGTCATCACTGTGGTGATGAGATTACATTTGAAGTATGGAATTCTATGTGTCTATTTATATGTCAAGAAAAGCCTTGCTAAGATTGCTTCATTTCCTGTAATAGTGTGCTTTGAGGCCACTGGCATGTTTTTAACTGAAAGGCAGAATTATCCATTTACTTTTTTTATCATTTGTTTTTGCTCATTTCATTGACTAATAATTAAAATCATTTTACTGGGGTTTGGGCAACATACTAGAGCTTCTATGATTTAATCATGAAAATGATTAAAATTATTTGCAATTACAGTATTCCTTATTTAAGAGTTTTTTTAGGAGTCACCAATTCTAAATATTTTGAAATATATCAACTTTAATATTTTAAATATGATTAATGTATTAATTTTAAAATAATAACACCTAAAACTATAAAAAGGTGTGTCCATGCACATCAATTTCACTTAAACTTCACATCATTCTAAGATATAAGTATGATCATTCTCTTTGTCAGGGGTGGAAACTTGAGTTAAAAGGTGGTGACTGGCTCTCCAGGATCATATACTTAAGAAATGGCATAAGGCTTGACCCTAAACTGTTAAGACTTCTAGGTTAGTGTTTGTTTCATGACACAGTCTTCCTTTATGCCCCAGGCAGAGGAACTCACACGTTATGATTATTGCAGAAAAATATAATGGCCACTCATTCTCTCAAGGATCATTGAAAACAAGATGAAAGAATGGTATGGGCTTTCAATTATTCATGTGAAAAAAATAAAGTTCCAGATATCAAAATCTGTATTCTCTATACCACTGTACTAGTAACATTAGAGACAGAAAGATTGCATCCCTTCGTGAGAGAGCAAGACCCTCTTGAAAACGACTCATCATCCCTGATGGTATTGAATCTACTTCTCTTGTCATTTTCTTTGTTTATGTAAGGGGATAATAATGACATTTTCCTTGGGATATGATTGGTAGTTTCTTTGTTCAACAAACTTATTTTCTGGAAGTCTCCACAGAAAGCATGAGGCTTTTAAAATTTCTAGAGCCCAAAGGAAAGGGTTTAGAGGGATATTTATCTTTCTCACCTTCTTTCTCCTGAATCTGTTCTCTTCTCTCTTGATAAGGTCTCTCACTTTCCTCATTGAATGAATAATGAATGAGCCAATGAATAAAAGAGACTATAGAATGGAATGGGGAGAAAGCATGTGGGACAAAAGTTATCCTAGAAATGGAGATAGAATGCTAAGAATCAGGAAGAAGGAAAATCTGTACACATAAAAGTTATAAATCAGATAGATCAATGCAAAGTGCTATAAAGTCCCCATGAAAAATAATAGCAGCCTGGTTGTCATATATTTATATTCAAAAAATAACTAGAAATGACAATGTAGGCAAGCATATCATTTCATATTTATATTTGCAATGACAATGACATCAATAAACACCTTACTTGGGCTAAACATTTAGCCTTCACATCATTGTTAAACACAAAAAGGCAAGGTGATTATTTTCTTCCCAGTGTTGGCTGTTCTCACTCAGTCTTATTCAGCATGTTGTTATCCTCTCAGGAGACAGGTTATACACCTGACCTGCATTAGAAAAGTTAACAAGTGAAATGAGATTTCTCCTAAGCCCCTAACAGTGTTCTTTGGAATATATTTGAAAGCTTATCCTTTAATATAGTAATATTCCTTTCTCTACACTTTTATCACTTTGCAACTGAATCCAATCCCCACAGTCAGCACAGGGGCGCACAATGAAACAGTATCCCACTACCTTATGGAGAAACTTATTGGTGTTCACACACACACACATACATATTTTCCATACCCTGCCAAACATAGAAGGAAGGAATTAGATCCAGACCCAGATTTTTATGGAATTAGACCTCAACTGCAAACACACTACTATTTTTAGTGGAGCTCCACTTATAATACATTTATGCACCCATCATTAATCACAGATTGCCCTCTTCTAGAACAACCTTCCCAATCATTTTCACTTTCTAAATCCTATCTATCTTCAGAAACTAACTAAGATTATTTGCAATCTATGAGACAGTTCTGGATCACTCTGGACACAGACAAGTCTTTCCTTTCTAAACTTATGGTACTTCTAGTTATTATCAAAATCAATCATTTTCAAATGCACCAGGCACATTCTTGTGATACCATGGAACTTTCTTTCAAATACTATTTCATTTTATTTTGTTTAAATTGAAGCTTACTGGTTTCTTCCTATGTATAATAATCTTTGCATAAGATGCACTGCTAAAAGCCAACTGTCTTGTCATAAGTAACAGTTCCAGAAAGGTGTTTTCTAAAGCTTCATGTGGTATTGAACTTCACATTTTCACTAGGGCTACAAAGGGGAAAGGAAAAAAGAAAATATTAACAATGCGGAAAAAGAGACTGAAGCAAAATAATAAAAGTATGCTCTAGATAAGTTTCAAACTTCATATAAAGGCAGCCTCAGGAGAGTAGGGCATGGAGCTATAATGTATGAATGGAATGGAGTCAATAATGGGTACCAGAGAGGCAAGAATTGAGCCTCAGTGAGAATATAGCAGGGTAATAGAGACACAAGTGCTCCAACAGTTCTAGAAGTAAAGCTAGATTGAATGAATCTCTGCTCCTCAGAAACTGTAAGTGGTAAAAACATGGAGATTTAGCTAAATTTTAAGTTTGCACATGTAATTTCTTGAATTAATTTCTGAATTTTTTTCTCCTGACCTTTTTTTCTACCTTAAGTTATGAGCATTTGCAAAAAGGGACTATTTTCTACTCAATTTGGCATATTTCCCAGACACATGAATGCTTATGCAGTAGGCTCAGGCTTATGCAGTAGGATTTTCCTCAAGCAACTCAAGGATTATGGTTTCAGAGTTATGCCTTAATTATCTATAACTCAATAGTGGAAGTCCTTGAGATCAACAACTATTTTTAGTCATTGGTTATAGACAATATTTGTGTCTCTCAAAAATTCATATATTAAAATCCTAATCGCAACAAGATGGTATTTGGAGGTAGGGCCTTTGGAGATAATTAGGTCACAAGGGTGGAGCCCTTATATATAGGATTGGTGTCCTTATAGGAAGAGGTCAGAGAGCTAGCTAGCTCTCTTTTATCACATGAGGGTATAATGAGCAGTTAGCAATCTGACATATGGAAGAGGGCTCTCACCAGAACCTGACCAGGCTGGCACTCTGATCTCTGACTTACAGCCTCCAGAATGATACACATTTCTATTGTTGATTAGCTACTCAGTTTATGGTATTTTGTTACAGCAGCCCAAGATGATGAAGACATTTTCCTTATATTCCCATAAAACATACCATAATGTTTTTCTTATAGTAGATTTTCCATGAATGCGATTAACTTGTCCTTAATTCCACATGCTTAACATTTAACTATTAGGAATATTAAAAATCTTTTTCCAAAAGATGTAACCCTGTCCAATTAAAAAAAATCATTAAACATCCAATCACACCATTAATGTACCTTTAGTGCAATGAAAAGTCAGGTGCACGGAACAGATAATACACCAAAGTATTCTTTTTTATCATTATTTCACAGTTTTGAGCTGTGATTGGAATTGCCTTTGAAAACATTTGTGCTTCTCATATAGATGAGCTCTGTGACATGCAGAGAAAGATGAAAAACAATCTCTGTGTGAAGTCACATATGAGGGTTTAGTTCTAAATTTACCAGCCACTAATTCCTTTGAGTGATCATATTTGTTCTTTGATTACACATAACCTTACTGATTTCAAAGCAAAAGAGCAGGAGGAGATAAAAATGCTTGAATCACACAATGGCCTCAGGTGGTGCCATTGGCAGTGAAGAGCTAACATTCCAAGTCTTAAAATATATGAGACATAACTAGACTTTGGGCAAATCTGATGCAGTAGCAATAACATGTAACCATACAAGGCTAAAAACCAAGCAGAAGAGAGTATGTTCTGTGTGTATAGGAGCCCAGGCAGCCCGGACAGGGAACATGAAGGGATGAACTAGGAGCTCCCTGACTTATGGTTGGTTTCCTGGGGAAAGTTTAATGGCATCACACAGGGAGTACCTTGGTGGGAATGCCTGTAACATGGGAAGGGTCTTTGCCAAGCAAGAAGGGATCCTTCCTTCAGAAGGGAATTAAAGCTCTTGCTAATCATTGATTGAATAAAATAGTATATTCTCATCGGGTGGCTGGTGATGACCTGGAGAAATCCGGTGAAAGAAAGAAAATTGCAGAATATATAAGAGAAAATAAAGTCTCCTTTAGGAATAAAAGGTCAAATAGTAAAGTCTCATGTTGAGGAAACACATAAAATTATACATTACATCATTTTATTCTATAAATATGTAATTATTCATTTTTGCTTTTTCACGTTTGTTAAGTGATTACTATATGCTAAGTACTGAATTGAATAGTTCACAATAGTATTGCTTTTAAGCCTCATTGACAATCAGGAAATATGTACAATTATCAACTCCATTTATTAAAATAGGGAACTAGACCTTAGAGAAATGATGTAAACAATTAATAATTTCAATAACAAAACTTGAAGCCAGTTCTGGCTCACTCCAAATCCCATGTTCATAATTTCTAACATGGACCATCCTTGAAGCAGGAAACAGACATTTTAACATGGACTGTGAAGATCTATAGCAAAACCATGCACTAGAGAAAGCATTCAGATGGGACAAAATTTATTTCTAAATAATGTGGCACTGGAAACCTCTATAAAAACCAGGAATGACTATATCCCCCTTCCATTAATTATATGTGTGTGTGTGTATACATATATATATATACATGTATATATATGTGTGTGTAGTGGGTCAATTAGACATATTTGATTATAGTGTGCCTTAATTTATGTTGTCATTTTCAAAAATTGCTATTTTTATTGATTCTTGACTTGAAAGAGACATAACAGATATGATCATATGAGGACACTGCAATGCTTATTTTGTATGTCAAATTGATTGGTCATGGGATGCCCAGATTAACCATTATTTCTCAGTATGGTTGTGAGAGTGTTTCTGGATAAGAATAGCGTTTAGTGAATAAACTAAATAAATAGCCTTCCCCAATATAGGTGGACATCATTCAAGACTTGATGGCCTGAATAGAACAAAAGATGGAAGAAGAAGGAATTCACCTCTTATTTTTTCTGCCTCACTCCTGGGATGGGACATCTCATTGTATCTTTTATTGCTTTCAGACTATGATTTACATATTAGCCCCCCACTTATCAGGCTGTTGGACACCAACTGGAATATACCACCAGCTTTCCTAGGGCTTCAGTTTGCAGACAACAGATCGTGAAACTTCTAGGTTACTGTAATAATGTGAGCCAATTGCTCATTATCTATCTATCATCTATCATCTATCATCTATCTACCTTCTATCTATATATTATTGACATCTCCTATCTATACATTTTATGGATAGACTACAGTCTCTCTTTCTCTCTCTCTCTCACACACACACACATGCTTTTTTTCTTAGTTCTAGTTCTCTGGAGAACTCTGAGTATTATGGACACTTAGGTTAGGGGGTAAAGATTTTGGTACTCAGAAAAGATAAAGTTAAATAAATAACAACTGTGCAGAATCCTACCTCAGCAAGATTTGTGGGGGGGGGGGGTTTGCTGTGAGCTGTTCTTACAAATGTGAGCAGTTAGTCATAGCATTGTAAACAAAGGCTGCTGTGTTTTGTATTTCATAGCAATTCAATTAGAAATAAATTTAACATCTTTTCTCCCTTGTGAAAAGAAATTGCCTGTACTTTACTAAACTTAATACTGGTGATCCTAGGATGTACAAGTGTCTTGACTCTGGTAAGTTGTACTAAAGTCTTCAAATCTTCTTGCCAACTCTTTGCAGAATACAATGAACTCATGTACAACATCTGTTGATTCATTTAGGTATTCACAACAACATGTGGAATGTCTACTCCATGCCAGGCATGGTTTGTTTTCAGGTTAACAAGGACATGATGTGCAAATGGGTAAATTCCTTGTTGTAGTTTAACACCTAAACAAACAAACATGCAACATAATATCAGTTATAAGTGTTAAGAGAATGAATATATAAAGCTGGAAAAGGAAAGAGAGGGTATCTAAGAGGTTGGAGCGCTATTTAAAATAAAGCTTTCGAAGATGACCTTGCAGAGGAAGTAGCACTTGAGTGACACCACGAAAAGACAAAGGAACAAGGGAAAGGACGTCAAGCAGAAACATGCCAGGCTAAACAAAAAAATACAAACACCCTTAAATGGAGGTTGACTAAGTGCATTTGATGTTTGGTGAGGAATCTAGAGTTTTGCCAGAGCAAAATGAGAAGAAAGAAATGAAGTTAGACTAATAAGCAGAGACCAGACCAATTACAGCCTTACACATTATGGATTTGACAAGATGATCATTGGGAGTTTTGAGTAGGGTATGGCAAGATCTTATTTGTGTTTAACAAGTAAGATTTTAATCATGTAGACTAGATAACACACCATATAGATAAAGACTCTAAAATTATAGAAAAACAAAGACTCATCAGTTGGTCTTTAGAAGAACATTAATGTCACTTTCAAGTAGAATCATATCATTGCCAATTGCTCTATTTAAGTCTTATTTTCCTTTCAATTTTTTTGAAAACATATATACAGAAAAATTGAATGAATCATAAATGTACAACTTAATAACTTACTAAAAAGGTAAATAGAACTGCAAAGGTATTGTTAGGTAAGGAAATAGAGTATTTCCATTATTTTCAGTAACTCCACTTGTGACCCTCCTGCCAAAGGTATTATCATCCTGACATCTAAAAGTATAGATTATGGGTGCCTGGGTGATTCAGTCAGTTAAGCCTCTGCCTTTGGCTAGATCATGATCCTAGGGTCCTGGGATCGAGTCCTGCATCAGGCTTTCTGCTCAGGAGGGAGCTGCCTTCTCCTTCTCCTCCTTACTCATGTTCTCTGACACCATCTTTGTCTCTCTCAAATAAATAAACAAAATCTTTATAAAAAAATAAAAGTATAGATTACTTAAATCTGTCTATTTTAAAAATACGTAGAGTTGGAATCATCAGTTGCATGCTATTTGGGACTTGGCTTCTTTTGTTCAACATTGTATTTGTAGCATTTGGCATTGTAGATCCATCTCCAATGTATCAATTTATTATTTGATATTTTTTTCTTTATTGTGTTTCTTCTACATTCTTTTGCCTTCGTTTTTCTTTTTAATACCAGAAATTTTATTTCCCTTTTTCTCTTAGACATAAAATGTAGACCTTTTGGGTCATGAACCAAATCTGGAGGTCTTTACCTCCCATACTTAGTGGCCTCTGGACTCCATTTTTGTCCTTGTTGTACATGAATCTCTCCAATGCTCTGCTGGAATTCCCAGTCCCCAGTGATCTTTTCTATAATTGGCCTTTGCTGTGTGGAGAAAATATGGTCCCTTATTCTGGACTTATCTTCCTGGGATTTCCTTCTCTCCCAGATCTTGGCCTTAGAATTCCCTGCCTTGGGAATGCTTTACTATCATCAAATACATTAGTTTTTGTTCCAGATTTTTCTCATTCTTCTTAGTGAGAATGTAGATATGAACAAATAGGTTCACTTTTATCATAACATTTTGATAAACTTTTAATCATTCTTTAAGATAGGTAATATTCTGAATGACTTGGATTTACTATAAATGTTGTCATCAATTTAGAATTTTACTGATTATTTTAAATGGAAACCTGTTCATTCACAAATGGAGTAGCTTTCCAAAACAGTTAAAAACTGAAAGAAAGGATAAATTATAAAAGCTTATTTTTATTAATTCTGTTCCGGAAAAGCTCTAGGAAATCACATATAGGACTTCTAAGTGCTGAATTTAAACTTATGTTTCCCTGAAAAAAAAAAAGCAGACTTGTTTTTGCCATTAAGAAATAAATTTAATACTGACTATAAACCATTGTAACTTGAAGAACAGAAAATTTTGTATACTAACTTGACACCTAACAAAAGACCTTGGAGAGGACACTCATATTTATTTATTTTATTTTTTTTAAAGATTTTATTTATTTATTTGACAGATCACAAGTACGCAGAGAGGTAGAGAGAGAGAGGAGGAAGCAGGCTCCCCGCTGAACAGAGAGCTGGATGCGGGGCTCGATCCCAGGACCCTGAGATCATGACCTGAGCCGAAGGCAGAGGCTTTAACCCACTGAGCCACCCAGGCGCCCCAGGACACTCACATTTAGATGAAATGTGTTTATAAGGTTTTTTCGTTCCATTATGAAATTTTTTTCTAGCTTCATAGATGAAGGAGAATAAGTAACTTCTCTATGTCACATAGCACATAAGTAACAAAGATTGACCTCAAACACTCATAACTGCTATAAATATTCTCAGATGACTCATAGTGTCACCAAACCTTCTTTAAATCTTAGTCCTTGTCTAGTTGCTATGCTCTTCCTTCCCAAAATTTCCTAATAAAATTTCTTGAAAATGAAAGAGCGATGCCTTCTTTGTGAACTTCCTCACTTCCTCTCTTTGCAGTTTGAATTACTAACGAGCACTTATATTCCCAAGGTTTTGGAATTTTACAAAACTAAGTAAACAGACAAATAATAACCTAAACCAATGGGTAAAGATATTAAAGAATGGATTCTTGCTTTAGCTGAAAGGTTGGACAAAATTCTTTCAAGATCACTGCCAAGTTCAATAGTATACATTGTTATAACTAACTTCAGGTTGTTTTGTTATTTAAAATAAAAATAATTTTAAATATTTTGAAAATAACTATAAAACATTTTATCATAGTGATATATTTCAAATATATATAATGTTAATGTGCAAATTACCTTAAACCTTTTTGAAATTTATATAAAGATCACATAAAGCTCTAGGACTATTTTTCTCTTTTATTCACTTACATTTCCCTTTCTAAATGTATATAATTTGTTTTGCTATTAATAGCCTATCTTTTGAGCCCAACCAATGTGTTATCTGATAATGACTCTCTGACATCAATCAGCAGTGCCTTTCTCTCCAGAAAATGATGTAGTCTACATGTCATGTGTATTGTCTTTGTGGTACATAAGTATCTATGTGGTAATTAAAGCAAGCAGCTAAAGCAATCATGTGCTATTAAGGAGAAATGCTTGTGATTAGAATAAAAGATGATTATTATATTAATATTTCAGGTGGCAGAGTCTGTCTGAGGGGAAGCTATTTCTAGAAGGACTCTGGGACTTTGTCCTTCAGATGCATATGCTAGTCCCAAATTCCATAACTAAAAACCTAACTACATTTATCTAATATGACCCTGCATGACTTTTCCCACAGACTACTAGAGTTCATTGGATAAAGAGAGAAGGAGAACAGAGGGTAGAGTATGGTACTATATGGGGAGCATCAAATCAGATAAATACCAAGCACTTTCATGTATTCTCAAACAACAGGCTGGATGCTAAAGGTTATTGACAGAAATGTTGAACACTCTGCCTAATCTCAGAAAGCCTGTATTAACAAGAAGTCAAGGCTATGTGCATGCTTTTTGTTTTTATTTATTTTTTTGAGAAGATTTTATTTATTTGACAGAGAGAGTGAGAGAGCACAGCAGGGGGAGCAGCAGAAGGACAGGGAGAAGGAGGCTCCCCACCAAGCAGGCAGGGAGCCCAATGCAGAGCTCATTCCCAGGACCCTGGGATCATGACCTGAGCAGAAGGCAGACACTTAACCACCTGAGCCACCCAGGTGCCCCTATGTGCATGCTTTTTAACTGAACATCACAATATAAGTGTATTAGTGTTTTTTTTTAATTGCTGCTGTGGCAAATTATCACCAACTGTAGATTAAAACAACACAAATTTATTATCTTTCAGTTCTGTAGCTTTGAAGTCTCATCAGGCTAAAATGTCTCTCAGAGTTTATTCCTTCTGGAAGCTCTAAGTGGAGAATTGATTTCTTTGGCTTTTCTAATTTCCAGAATCTGTCCACATGCATCCTGTTGGGATTCCATTATTCTATCTTCACAGTCAGCAACATCAGATTTCTTTCTTACCCTTCTTCTGTCATTGCATTACCATCTGACATCAGAAAAGAAAGGTTCTCCACTTTTAAGGACTCATATGGTTAGATTGCTTTCACCTAGATAATCCAAGGTAACGTATTTCAATATTCTTAACCCTTTTCGTAACTCCAAATTCCCTTTTGCTGTGTAAGGTAACACATTCATAGATTTGAGAATTAAAGTGTGGACATTTTGGGGGGCCACTATTCTGCCTACTGCAATTACTGTAAAGGTAGTTTAAAAATGAAACTTAAAGTTTAGAGAAAAAAAGAGAGCTATGTGGGCAAGATAAAAGGGAAGAGTTTATCAAAAAGGTAGAGGATAAATTGATCCATGAAAAGTAGATGATTTGCTTTTTGATTTTTTTTCTGCCTCTTGAATCATCTTTACTTCAGAAAAATCAATTATTTTGTCAAGGTTTTCTAAGTTATTAGCATAGATTATAACGTTATTTATGTTTTATCAATTTACCCTCAAAACAACCCTACTAGAGAGGGATTATTATTAATCCCTGTTATGTGGATAAAGAAAAATTAGATAAAGCAAATTACCCCAAATCACACACATCTGTGTATTGAAACTGAATGCAAATCTACTTGATTGGCACCTGTGACCACAGTTAACCACCATACTCCACACTCCTTATTTACATTTTCCTTTGAAAATCTAATATTTTTCATGGTATTTTCCCTTTTAAAACCACACTTTTATTTATTTTTTAAAGCATAAAATATTACATTCCATGTTCCTTAAATGCTATTTTTGTATGTTATTTTCAAATGAATTGATTCCTCCTTTTATGTGTATAATTTTCTTACTTCTTTTTTCTTCTAATTTATTTTTTCTTCTAATTTATTTTTTCTTCTAACATCTGGTGTTGAATGCTTAATTATATTTTCTTCAAAAAGAGTAAGGCATGAAATTAACTTCTGAGTATGAATTTTACCATATCTTGAAAATATTGAAAGGCAGTATTTTTATTTTAATTATTTTAAGAAATTGTAATTGCATTGTTGAAGTTTTTCCCTCATGGCAATTCATGATTATTACAGACAAATAAAAATCAAGAAAGAAAAAGAAGGAAGTAAATTAACTGTCTTATCACCAAGAGCCCTAGAGATCTCAAGAATAGTCTTGGTTAGTCATTTGGTGAGGAATCTTCAAGGACTCTTTTTATGTTGTTTCTAATTTTTATATATACTTAAAAAATAAGATAATAGGGGGTAGGAAAAGAAGAAAAGAAACAATATGGGATCTGGAGGGAGACAAACCATAAGTGACTCTTAATCTCACAAAACAAACTGAGGGGTGATGGGGGAAGGGGGGTCGGGAAAGTGGGGTGGGGTAATGGACATTGGGGAGGGTATGTGCTATGGTTAGTGCTGTGAAATGTGTAAACCTGGCGATTCACAGACATGTACCCCTGGGGATAAAAATACTTTATATGTTTATAAAAAATAAAAAAATAAAAAAATAAGATAATATATACTGTTTATAATGTTTTACTTCCCCTGTAGAAATATATGAAAGAGATGTTATTGTGTCAGCAAATCTATCATTCATCATCATTTTTGCTGACTGCATAGTGGGCCTTCAATGAAGATCTCGTAATGTATTTAACTAATCCTCCCTAATTTTCCCAATTTTGCATTAGCATAGACAATACAGCAATGAACATCTATTCACTTCTGGCTCTGTCTATCTACCCTCTCTGTAGATGTTATTTGCCTCTCTGATTATATGCTTTGTATATAATAGTACATAGTATATTGCTAAGTATGTGAGTTCTCCTCTCAGTTTTCTTGGAGTTGAATCTCTTTACCAAAATGGAGTTTGGGCTAGTAATTTAGGCCCTCTGTGACTCAGTTTTCTCATGCATGGCTAAGTAATAATATTGACCTCATGGGATTGTGGTGAGAATTAAATATGATTATTCATGTGAAAAGTGCCTGACATATATTGTCAATAAATGTAGTTCTTATAATTTGGATTTATTCCTAGAAATGAAATTCAAAAGGTCAGAGGAAATTCACATTTTATGGTGATGTAAGGTTGCTAACATACCATTTGAACTCAGAGGATGTTTAAAAGATAGTTTCTCCTATAGTAAACAGGCCCCTTTAAAAAAATCATTGAAACATAAGCTGTTTTTCCTTTTCTGATTTTAGACATTGAATTCAAAAAGCAATTTTAAGGGATTAGTTTATATTAGGGAAAATGATCCAGAGAAAGAGATGAAAGATTCTGTCACTTTGAAAACAAAAGGAAAAGCAATAAAATACAAATCTAAAAGCTGGTCATTAATATTCAATATGAATTTCTAATTGTTTTCAACCTAGTTAGTGCCAACATCATAATATGTATATAAATATTATCTTGTGGAGTCATTTCATCTGTCTGTAAGAGTATTAGGAGAAGTTATATTTTAAAAAATGAAGCTTTACATCAAATGATAGGACTGTTGCATTAATAAAGGAGGCTTATATTAAAAAAGTGTAAAAATGCCATCTGTCTTTATTTCGTTAATACTGTTAATGCACTCAGTTACCCATTGAATATTCTGCTGGCTAGCTTTTTTGTCAGAAAAAGAATAATTTCTGTGGATAGGATACAATGTTTTCTAAAAAATCACTTAAAATGCATACATTTATGCCAAGACTCTTAAGTAATAATTTAAATAAACATTTTTTGAACTGAATATAGCTCATCACCAAATGGTTAATTGGTCTTTTGTTGTGGGAAAACCTCAGATTACTTCAGGGGCAGGGTGACTATTGACATGGGGAAGGCTATGTAACTAATGCTGTTATAGCCATATGAAGTTCTTATCAATTTCAGCATGTGCTAAGGATACCATGACACAAAGTCTTTGTGGTTAGACCATAGTATAATTTAATTTTAATTAATTAACAAAGCATAAAAAATAAATATATTGTGAAATGAAAGACACTTAGGCTAAAAGAGTATAATCAAAGAGCATTAAACCTAAGTTTGCTTAGGAAATAGCACAAATGAACATTGGACACAGAAAAGACCTAAGGTTTTTCTGCCTTATGTTAATGTTGGCAAGTAAAATACAATAATCCTGTGGAGGTAATTACTTCTTTTATTTCCTAAGTATAAAATGAACTCTAATTACTTACTTTGATGAGCTTAAATATATTCAAATTTAAATACTGGAGGTCATCAGTATATGTTACCTTCACCAAGCTATATTGCCTATCTCATTTAAAAACTGATATCATATGATGTCTGCTACCAGCTGGGATGGAGTAACAGGAACTGGATGTACTCTATTTCTTGGGACAGCTAAGAAGCTGTACAAAATATAAGAAAAAACAGGGTCATGATTGAGTATCAGGGGACAAGAGACAATGATCCTTGAGCATGGTAAGACTTATATTTGGCGCAGCATAATACCTGGAGAGAGTTTCCAGGATGCAGTACAGAAAAGAAAAAACAAGGGAGAAGCCAGTGATTCCCCTGCATTGAGAGTATGGGGCTGGAAGTTGGTTTTAGTCAATAAATGGGAAGGATTAGAGTTCACAGGACAGATTGGTAGACAGGAGAGATGCCCAGAAAAGGAGCTCTGGAGATCTGCTGAAGGTTCTGGACTCTTGAGCCTTTAGCTGATACCACTTAGTGGTTTTACATCAAGAAACTGACCCAGGCTGGGGAAACAAGAAAATACCCCAAACAGTAACAAAAAAACAGTACCAAGAATTCACATGGCCCAGGAAACATGCATGTTCCCAGTAGCCAAATTGGATAAACCCCATAATTCATGAGGCATCAGGGAGCAGACTCACACAAGCTTTGCTTCAGGAACGAGGCAAAATTAGCCTTAAACTAAATGCTTTTCTGATCCTACCAGACAAAGACTAAATATTTTGAAGTAAATTAACTGTATTGTAGGAAAAATTTCAAGAATATTTATAGATAAGTACAATATATTTTATATGTACATACACATATATACACACACATACATGTCCATACCATAAATGTAGTCTGTATATCTACACACAGATAGATATAGACATATATAGACAACTGATATCATATGTTTTGATGAATAATATATTTTCAAGTAGAGAACCACATTATAGGTGAATACTTCATTAGAAGTGTGTGCCTATGTTTAAATTTGCTGACTGATACTATTTTACTGACAAAAAGGACAAATATGTGAATTATACCCTCACACAAAATGACATCATGATACATCATACAAAGAATTTACATGATAAAATGTATTTTGGCAAAATTATATTTTCATCTGGCACACTGAAGCAAGAACACTTTGAAGTAGATCATTTTGTATAGTGCCATTATCACAATTTATCACAATAAACTGATAATTTGCAATATTAATTCAACTGAGCCTGCTATTTTCTTTGCAGTTGACTTTAAAGCATTTATAGTTTTAAAGCAGAAATAAGAATAACGAGTTAATTCTGCCCAGAGCAATCTCTACTTTCAATACCATCCTGATGAAAATACCAATGCCATTTTTCAAACTGCTGGAACAAACAATCCTAAAATTTGTATGGAACCAGAAAAGACCCTAAATGACCAAGGAAATGTTAAAAAAGAAAAACAAAACTGGGAGCATCACGTTGCCTAATTTCAAGCTTTATTACAAAGCTGTGATCACCAAGACAGCATGGTAGTGGCACAAAAATAGACACACAGACCAATGGAACACAGTTGAGACCCCAGATATGGACCCTCAACTCAATGGTCAAATAATCTTTGACAAAGCAGGAAAAAATATCCAATGGAAAAAAGATCAATAAGTGGTGCTGGGAAAATTGGACAGCTATATACATAATAATGAAACTTGACCATTTTCTTACACCATATACAAAGATAAAATGGATGAAAGACTTCATTGTGAGACAGGAATCCATCAAAATCCTAGAGGATAACATAGGCAGTATCCTCTTCGACATCAGCCACACCAATTTCTTTCAAGACATGTCTTCAAAGGCAAAGGAAACAAAAGCGAAAATGAACTTTTGGAACTTCATCTAGATAAAAACTTCTGCATAGCAAAGGAAACAGTCAACAAAACAAAGAGGCAACCCACAAAATGGGAGAAGATATTTGTTAATGACACTACAGACAAAGGGCTGATACCCAAGATCTATAAAAAACTTCTCAAACTCAACAACCAAAAAACAAATAATCAAGTAAAAAAAATGGGCAGAAGACATGAACAGACACTTCTCCAATGAAGACATACAAATGGTTAACAGACACATGAAAAAGTATTCATCATTAGCTATCAGGGAAATTCAAATCAAAACCACATTGAGATACCATCTAATGCCAGTTAGAGTGGCAAAAATTAACAAGGCAAGAAATAACAAATGTTGGAGAGGATGTGGAGAAAAGGGAACCCTCTTACACTGTTGGTGGGAATGCAAATTGGTGCAGCCATTTTGGAAAACAGTATGGAGATTCCTCAAAAAATTATAAATAGAGCTACCCTATGACCCAGCAATTGCACTACTGGGTATTTACCACAAAGATACAGATGTAGTGAAAAGAAGGGCCATATTCACCCCAATGTTCATAGCAGCAATATCCACAATAGCCAAACTGTGGAAGGAGCCAGGATGTCCTTCAATAGGTGACTGGATAAAGATGTGGTCCATATATACAATGGAATATTATTCAGCCATCAGAAAGGATGAATACCCAACTTTTGCATCAACATAGATGGGCCTAGAGGAGATAATGCTGAGTGAAATAAGTCAAGCAAAGAAAGTCAATTATCATATGGTTTCACTTACTTGTGGAATGTAAGGAATGTAAGGAATGTAAGGAATGTAAGGAATGGAGGACATTAGGAGAAGGAAGGGAAAAATGAAGGGGTGGAAATCAGAGGGGGAGATGAACCATGAGAGACTGTGGACTCCAAGAAACAAAGTGATGGTTTTAGAGAGAGAAAGGCATAGAGGGATGGGTTGGCCTGGTGATGGATATTAAGGAAGGAATGTATTATATGGAGCACTGGTTGTTATATGTAAACAATGAATCTTGGAACACTACATCAAAAACTAATGATGTACTGTATAGTGACTAACATAACATAATCAAAAAGAATAATAAAAATTTTTCAATAAATAAGTAAAGGTATGTTAGTGACATAAATATAAATATAACAAGTTATTTGGAAACAATATGACAAACATGAGACAGTATTTGTATTATCCTTAAATTGAAGTCTTTATTGTGAATCAATTTGCTTTTTTTTAACCTCAGTAGCAGATACAACCTATTAAATAATCAAAGAAATGCATAAAAAATATGAGTTTATACTTAGTTTTATATTTCTGCATGTCAAAGGAGTAATTTAACTGAGATGACATGAGATTATTTTTTGGAAGAACTTCATATAGTAATTAAGCTAGATTTTTACATGTATATCATATTACATGGAAAAGAAATTCATAACAGAACCAGTGGATTAAAGTCATGTATGGAAACATTTTATTTATTGACTTTGGACAAAACTCTTGAATTCAAAATGTAAAAGATATTAAAAAAGTGTAAAAGATGTTATCTAATTTAGGTCTTTTGATAATTTTCCGCTTTTCATCCATTAAAATGCAACTGGTTTGCATTCCATTTACTTTGGATATCTAAAGTAAAACAAACAAAAACAAGAGGAAAAAAAAAAACAACCAACCTTGTACCTTGCCAGAAATTTCATTCAATATCTGCAGGAGATGGAGGCTTGGGGGGAGGGGGTAGACCTCTTGATACTTCTTGTTACTTGAACCATGCTTCCTTGCCTGTGTATTTCACTAGTGCAGTATCAATGCAAAGAAATGTGGAATCAACTTTCATTTATTGGTGGCAAGCAAGAAAAAATAGCCTTAGGCAAGTTAAACGAAAAGATGATTTATTAGGAGTCTAGGAGAAGAGAAAAAGCTAAAAACCTGGCTTTAGAATTAAAACAAACAAACAAACAAAATGGGAGCAGCCCTGGTGATCCAGGCAGCCAGTGGAGACAATCACTTAACAGCATCCCATTTGAACTGAATAGACTCCATCCATGTGCTGGTTATTACACCGTCATAAAAAAAAATTATGCCAATGCTCTGCAGCTTAAAGCAGCCATTTTATCATGCTTATGGAGTCTGGATGTCAGAAATCCAGAAATCCAGACAAGGCCCCTCATATGGAGGCCTTAGCTAAGAAAGACCCAACCACAGGTGAAGGCACTTTTTTGCTGGATGCTGAAATGGTTTCTGGGCATCTTCATTCTCAGTTGACAGGTGTTGCTAGCTGCCAGTTAGGGCCCTCAACAGGAACACTTTCAAAAAGTCTTTCCATACGGCATGGGTTTCTTCACAGCATACTGGGTCTCGGGGTATTCAGAAATTTTATGTGGCCGCTCTGGGCACCATAAAGAATGTCCAAATACAAGGCAAAATTTTCACTGCTTTTTAGAACCTAGTTTTAGAGGTTATATAATGCCATTTCTGCCATATTCTACTGGTTGAGTTAGTTATAAGCTGATTCAGATTCAAGAGGAAAACATAGATCCCACTTTTCAAAGGGAGTGTGGTAACATCACCTATTAATGTAGAAGACCATGCTTGTTGGGAGGTATTGTGGTCACTTTTGGAAAATATTATCTGTCAATACCTGTTTTCTATTTATATACAAGCACACATTTGATTCCAGTGGACATCTGAATGGACAGGTTTTATGGACAGCTTTATATTTCTGTCTAGAATCTCACCTTCTTTACCAGGAAGAAGGTAATTTGTGGAGAAGAAGGTCTACTGATTAAGAGGAAGGGAAATATCTAAGGGAAATGGAGGCTGGAAGAAATATCAAAGAAGAGAGTTAGAGTCCAGTGTGCCTTTGATATCAGAAATGTCACAGGAGCAGGCAAAATAGACCAGGGGAAGTGACTTTATGAAATTCATAAGATTTCTTAAAACTTCGAATTTCCCTTTGTTTGTTCTTCTGTTTCCCCAAAGGGATTGGAAGTAAAAACCTTCATACCAAAAAGGCATGTATTTGTCTTTGAGCATACCAAGAAAATGTTGAGCTGGAGTAAAGATAAACCACTAAGGAGGCAAATGAGAAAGGGTGTTCAATGTTAACAGTTAAAGAGGAAGGAAAAGCAGGCTGGGTCCATGGGGATCATACAAGGAAAAAAAGAAAAGAACAGGAAACTGGCCTTCACCTTAAACACAGTCCTGGGATTTTGCAGCCTGAAATCCCTAGAAAAGAGCTACAATGGCTTAAAACAAGCCTGATGTTAACTATGCCAGCTAAATCAAACTAGATCAAAATATTTAAACCTGACAAATATCTGGTTGTAAACCAGGAGCTGTTTTCAATGGCTAATGCAGAATTATGATTATTTTTTTCTAGGCCCTTCCATTGGTTCTACCTATTTTCTCCTTTTCCCCCTGTCTTTTCTACACTCCCCACTATTTTTATTTGTTAAATCATTTTTAGTGTTTTCTCTCCTTTTACAATTAGTGAAGGTAAAAGGAGAAATGAAAATATTAAAAATCATATAATTCAAAAGTCTCATTTTTTTTAAAGATTTTATTTATTTATTGGACAGAGACAGAGATCACAAGTAGGCAGAGAGGCAGGCAGAGAGAGAGGAGGAAGCAGGCTCCCTGCCGAGCAGAGAGCCCGATGTGGGGCTCGATCCCAGGACCCTGGGATCATGACCTGAGCCGAAGGCAGAGGCTTAACCCACTGAGCCACCCAGGCGCCCCCAAAAGTCTCATTTTAACAAAAAAGAAAGCAGCCTCAGAGAAGTAACATGCTCAGAGTCAAGGTGGATTCTTGGGAACAGCAGTGTTGGTGGATGAATGTTGCTGTACCACTCACGTGTCTCCTACGATATGAGACTGCCTTTCCAGCCTGGCTTGAGGCTGAAGTCCCAGAGAAGGAAAATCGTAAAACTATCAAAAGGTCCTTATGTCAGTTTGAGTTCTGTAGGGAAGCTGACGGCAAGACAGAACTAGAAAGGCCTGGGATTTGGGGGGCGAGGTACCTATGAAGAATAAAGAAAAATAAAAGAGACAGAGAGAGGCTTCAGATCACAATGTTAGTCTGACACTGAAGGAGAAAATAAAAGAAGGAAGAGACTCCGATTCCTATATTGTTCTGAGACAGTGTCAGCAAGGTTGATGGAGAGTCCAGAGTGAAAATTCATCATTAGAGGAGTCGCACATTGGGCAGCAATGTCTCAGCTCTAAAATCACTAGTCATTGTTCAGCCATTGGCCGAGAGCAGCCTGGAGGTAGTGGGAGGAGTGAGAACACTGCAGTGGATCCCCAAAATGTGGTAGCTGCAGACTTTGGTGATCTACACTCCTTGGAGCAGATTCTCTCTCTCTCTCTTTTTTTAAAAATTAGCATATAATGTATTACTTGTTTCAAGGGTACAGGTCTGTGATTCATCAGTCTTACACAATTCACTGCACTCACCATAGCATATACCCTCCCCAATGCCCATCACCCAGCCACCCCATCCTACCCATCCCCATCTCCTCCAGCAACCCTCAGTTTGTTTTCTGAGATTAGGAGTCTCTTATGGTTTGTCTCCCTCTTTGGTTTCATCTTGTTTCATTTTTCCCTCGCTTCCCCTATGATCCTCTGTCTTGTACCTCAAATTCCTCATATCAGTGAGATTATGATAAAAGTCTTTCTCTGATTGGTTTATTTCACTTAGCATAACACCCTCTAGTTCCATCCATGTCACTGCAAATGGCAAGATTTGGGGGGTTTTGATGGTTGCATAATATTCCATTGTGTGTGTGTGTGTGTGTGTGTGTGTGTGTGTGTATCTGTATCTATATGTAGATATAGATATATCTCACATCTTCTTTATCCATTCATCTATTGATGGACATCTAGGTTCTTTCCATAGTTTGGCTATTGTGTACATGGCTGCTATGAACATTCAGGTGCACATGCCCTTTCGGAAGCATGTTCTCTCTAGAAGCTGTTCTGAGTCATACAACGACTGCCTCAGTTTGCTTCTATATAAATTATTTCAAATGGGTCTGTAGTAAAGTGGGCAAATGAATTAGATGTCTTTTGCTATGTAACAAATTACCACAAACATAGTGGCTTAAAATAGCATACAGGTATTATCTCACAGTTTCTGTAGGTTAAGTCTGAGCAAAGCTTATCCAGGGCATCTACAAGGCTACAATTCAAGTATCAGCCAGGGCTGGGTTCTCCTCTGAGCCTCAACTGTGGAGGATAGGATTTCCCAAGCTCATATGGTTGTTGACAGTATCCAAGTTCTCACAGCTTGTATTGCAAGCTTCAGTTTCTTTTTGGCCATTGACCAAGGACTATCCTCAGTTCCTTGTTATGTGGCTTTCTCAGTAAGGCAGCCTGCTTTTCAAAGCCAGCAAGGGAGAGATTAGTAAGATGGACATTATAATCTTATGTAATGTTATCATGTACATGATAACATCAGCAACACTGAATACCAGTTGGCATGAATACCAGGAGGTGTGGATAATTGAGGAGATCTTAAACTATCTGCTACAGTGAGAGGCTGTGTTTATTGGAAGCAAAGGGCTGCTGAGCCTCTGTATACATGATCATTTGAGTTCTCCCCTCTGAGAACCTTGAGAGATTCAAATATAGGCGTGTTCATGATCTCAAATTATTTTGAATATTCATGAGTAAAACAAGTTTATTCACTTGTTAGAGGTTATATACATTATCAGAATGGGTTTGGTGGGAAAGTTGGGGGACACTAAGTATGTTAGTGTCCTAATGACTGAAAATATTCTCCCCACGCTGTCCATTATAGTCCACGCTGCCAAAATACTCTTTCATTTAGGTTCATCCAAACTGGATCAAGTTACTTAATATTCTTAAGCATCAGTTTCCATACTCATTAATCTCCTGCTCCCATCTTAGGAACCTTTGGCACCTGAAATTATTCCCTCAGCTATGAATGTTCTCCTAGACTTTGCAATCACCTTCTGTAGGTCATTGCTCAAAAGGCACTTTCTCAGTGAAATCTATCCCACCAATTCATTTTAAATTGCAACCTACCCCTTCCTTCAGAGCTCTTGATTCTTTTTACCCTGCTTGACTTTTATTCTTTCCCACAGTATTAATGGCTTGCAAGTACACCATATATCATTACTCATTTATTAGATTTCTTTTTTATTGTCTGTGCCTTTTAGAATGTAACTTTTATGATGGAGATATTTGCCACTTTTGTTCATTCATGTAGCTCAAGTATCTATAGAAATGATGTAGATAGTAGGTACTCTACAAAAAATATTTATAGAATGAATTAAGATCTTAAAGAACTCTCTGTGACAGGTATTATTATTATCACCTCCAGGTTACAAATAAGCCAACAGATGCACAAAGAGGTGAGCAAATTTCCCTGATTGTTCAAATGATAATTGACAGAGCCCAGAGTCAAATACAGGTAGTATAACTATGGAATCTGACCTCAAAAATGATGCAATATTGCTCTGCAAGGAGAGAGAGGAACTACAACATGCAAAAATGAAATTTTCATATTGCCTGTAAATACATATAACCCTTCTTAACAGTTTTGCTTCTCTGTCCCATTACTATGTCTCCAGAAGTTTAAGCACATATTTGCAGAATTTTCAGAAAAATATAATATAATAAGAAATGAGGTCATCACACAGATGCAAACTTTACATTTAAGTATTATTAAATTTTCCCCTCAAATAATATATGTAATATTCCCCCTCCCAGAATTCTAACATTTTTCTTTAGTGGTTGAAAATCTCAACAATAGAAAGGACACAAATACTATTAATAAGATTCCTTTCAGTTCATCTTTCTAGATAAATCCTTAGCAAGGAGAATAACTGAGTAGATTTAAATTAATGACTGTTCAGAGGTTTTCAAGAATTTTATAGATCTCAATATTTGGTCTAGTTCATTATTCTTCATGGATCTTACTCTCACTAAAATACACATTTACAGTCAAGTTTCACTTCAAAATCTGGGTCAAAATTATCTAAGCTTGACCTTGAAGTAAACTATAGAAATAAGATGATAATTGCATGATATAATCAGGGAATTCCTGAACAAGTTCACTGCCACTATGAATGCTTTTTTTTTTTAAGATTGTATTTATTTATTTGACAGAGAGACATCAGGAAAGCATAGCAAGGGGAGTGATAGAGGGAAAAGCAGGCTGCCCACTGAGCAGGCAGCCTGATGTGGGGCTTGATCCCACGACATTGGGATCATGATCTGAGTCAAAGGCAGTTGCTTAACCAACTGAGCCACCCAGGCACCCCACCACTATGAATGTTTTTAATAAAAATATTTCACAGATAGTTTTCCTAATTGTCAAGTACATTGTGAGAATCATAAGAGAAGAGTGCTGGATTAGGAGAAGACCCAAGGTCTGACCCTGGTGCTGTCATTGCCTTACAGTGTGGCCTCATGTAAATAATTTTTTCTCTCTGGGTCTCAAATATTTCATCAATTGGAGAGAGTTATGGTGTGGCTTCTATGTGACTTCCAGCCCTAATAAGACCGATGAATCCATGAAAAGTGAGAAATCCATATTTTACAGTAAGGTTACATGAGACAGACTTTCCACACTGTGACTATGATTTAAAGTCTCTTAAACTGAAATCTAGGATCTGAGTATATCTAAGGAACTGGTGAACAGATGGCCCCCCCATTGTCTATTGGCTTCATTTATTTTATATGAATGATGGATGGAACCTCTAGAAGGACAGTTGTTGTACACTTTTCTTGGATACTGTATCAGACAGGTATTATCAACAATAAAACCTTTAACAAAGCACCCTAAAATACAGTGGCTTACAATAATATACATTTATTCACATGCTCACAGGTCAGGAGGTTGAATGGCTTGTTGATCTAAGCTGGCTCCCCTAGGCAGGCTACTTCAGGCTGTGTATAAGCTAAGCCTGGTTCTAGGATATCAGTGGGGTTCAGGGCTCATATTTACTTCATGTAGTTTGTTCTAGGGACCAAGTTGATGGGACATCAGCTATTACAAAAAATCATCATGGAATATTTATGAACCACAAATAATAAGACCAACTATGCAAGGTTTTTATTTCTATTACATATGACAATATCAAATAGGCCAAGGCAGGTCATGTGGCCAAGCCTAATATCAAGAAGTAAGAAAGTATATATATATATACATATATATATATATATGTATATATATTTTTTAAGATTTTATCCATTTATTTGACAGACAGAGATCACAAGTAGGCAGAGAGGCAGGCGGGGTGGGGGGAAGCAGGCTCCCCACAGAGCAGAGAGCCCGATGCGGGGCTCCATCCCAGGACCCTGGGATCATGACCTGAGCTGAAGGCAGAGGCCTTAAACCACTGATTCACACAGGCACCCCATGAAAGTATACTTTTTTGAGGTGTAGCATAGATGTAGATGTAGGGTAATGAAGAATTATCAATAAAAGTTTAATCTATCGCAAAGGCAAGGTGAAGGGAGCCACATGTGTTCCTGAGGCTAGCTTCATAGACTGGTTTGAACCCTATCAAAGGAAAAAAAAATTCTCAATTTGGACAAATGTCACAGGACTTATCAGGATTCAGTCCCTAGCAGGGACTGAGGAACATAGTGCTGTTTTTTCATGGGAGATCATTACAGTATTTTATTTAGGGTGGAGGTATCTGGGTGGCATCACTGTGGGCTGGGAAGCAGTGCTATGTGGAGAACAGCAGCATCGATGATACTGGGTGTCTGTGACTCTCAAATGCCTCTTTACGTGGTAGCCCTCATTGAAGAATATGAGGACTTGAGCAGATTTATTTATAAATAGTTGCCTCATTTTCCTGGGAGGATCTCAAAATTAAATGCATAAAATAGCAGGTGTTGGGACTGAATCATGTACTCTGCAAATTCATATGTTGAAGTCCTAATCCCCAGTACACCCTAAAATGTGACTGCTTAGAGATAGAGCCTATAAAGAAGCAATTAGGTTAAATTAAATCATAAGGTAAGGCCCTAATCCAATAAGTCTGGTGTCCTTGTAAGAATGGGAAGATAGACAAAGAATGGACATGCATAGGGAAAGACTATGTGACGACACAGTGAGAAGGTACTGTCTCCAAGCCAGGAAGAGAAGCTTCAGGAGAAACCGAATCTGCTGACACCTTGATTTTGGATTTCCAGCTTCCAGAATTCTGGAAAAAGAAATTTCTGTTGTTTAAGCCATCTAGTCTGGTGGCTGGTATTTTGTTAACACAGCCCTAGCAAGCAATTGCAAATTTTAGTATTGAAAAGTAGGGAGCTCTTGTAACAACTACCTACAAATATGGAAGTGACTTTGTGGAAGTGGGATGAGGAAAGGCTGGAAGAGTTATAAGGTGCATGTTGGAAAGGCCTAAATTGACTTGAAGAAACAGTTGGTAGAAGAAACTGTTGTTCATAGAAGTATGAAACCTTACCAGTGATGCTCATGTGGTCTCAGATGGGAACAAGGAACATTATAAGAAACTGGAGGAAAGGTGATCCTTGCTATAAAGTGGCAAAGTACTTGGTTGAATTGTGCTTAGTGTTTTTTTTTTTTTTTTTTTTGGAATATAGGACTTATTTGTGATCAACTTAAATAACCAACTAAGGAGATTTCTAAGACAAAATGTCAAAGGTGCAATCTGGATTTTTCTTACTGTTTATAGTACAGTGCAAGAGCATAAAGATGATTTTAACAAGGAATTGTTAAGAAAAAAGGGAACAGACGTTGAATATTCAGAAAATTCTCAGCCTATCCACACTGAAAGATGCAAGAAAAGCATGTTCTGGAGAGAACACCAAGGATTGTTGGCTAGAAGAATACTTTGTTAAAAACATTATGGGTGTGACTGCTGGCCTGCAAGATAGGAAAGAGTAATGCTGAAATTTGAACCGGGGATCCAATTCTAAAATTTGAGTTTTTAACACCAAGGCTCTCAACTTTCACACTTTGTTATTCACAGAATCTACTTATCTAACCTGTGTGTGTGTGTGTATGTGTGTGTGTGTGTGATATATTCATTTCATAGGATACAAATTTGGTTAAGCTCTCCATCTCCCTGTGGGACAGATTTTTAAAAGAGAGGACATGTGAAGTTTTAGAGGAATGACAGTACTATAAAAATAAAGTGCCATATGACTTCACTTATATGTGAATCTGAAAAACAAACAAGAACTAAACAAGCTCTTAAATACAACAAACTGGTGGTTGTCAAAGGGGAAGTGGGCAAGAGGATGGGCAAAATAGATAAAGGGGATTAAGAGGTAAAAATTTTCAGTTACAAAATGAATAATTTATAGATATGAAAAGTACAGCATAGGGAATATACTCAATAATATTGTAATAATGTTTTATAGTGACAGATGGTGACTCTTTATCATGTTAAGCATCAAGTAATGTGCAGAATTATCAAATCACTATATTGTACACCTGAAACTAATATAACATTGCATGGTAATCATACTACAGTAAGTTTTTTAAAAAATTTTAAAAATAAAAAGAACAGTACCAGTGCTAAGGGTGACTGGAATGTGCAAGGGACATTTTTCAGACTGAAGATTTTGTGTCTATAAACATGATGTGGAAAGGTTTGGGATTTTTTGTTTTTTGGAGTGAGTTGAGCAGTAACCTATATTTGCTAGAAAGAGAGGGGGATCTCCCCATCCCATTGTCAATATTTCATGAGAGTTTTAATATGTGAGGGCTAGGTATCATTGGAAAATGCTGCAGATGTCTGAAATTAATTGAACACTGGGAAGAAACATTTTGTCTGTAGTAAGCTCATTGGTAGCTTCTAAGAAAGGCATTTATTCCAGTTGAATGATAAGAAGGCTCCAGAATACTAGAGTCATGTGTTAAAAGACTTGTCCATTTTCTTTTCTTTTCTTTTCTTTTCTTTTTTCTTTTCTTTTCTTTTCTTTTCTTTTCTTTTCTTCCTTTCTTCCTCTCTTTCTTTCTTTGTTTCTTTGTTTCTTTCTTTCTTTTAAATGTGTTTTGTGTGGCACCTTGGTGGCTTAGTTGGTTGAGCATCTGACTCTTGGTTCTGGCTCAGGTCATGATTTCAAGGTTGTGAGGTCAAGCCTTATGTAGGGCTCCCTGCTCAGCACGGGATCTGCTTAAGATTCTGTTCCTCTCCCTGTGCCCCTCCCCCCACTCATGCAGGGGCATGTCCTCTCTTTCTTTCTATAAAATAAATAAAAACAATCTTTTTAAAAATGTGTTTTGTTTTCTATTTTTGAGATTTTATACATCTGGATTTTTATGTAAAATGGGCATTTTTAAATATTGGGAAGTAGGTAAAATTAAGTAAGGTGAAGGCAAAGAAAAGTATCTATGCATGGAGACCCAAGACCTCATTTGTAATCTCTGACCTGCACAAAGTGATGAAGAAGAAAAGAACGAGCAAGTCTCATTGCAGACCAGCTAAGGCTATATAACAACAATGTTTAGTACAGCCAGTAAGCTTGGTCACAATTAGCAGTATGGGATTGGAGGAAAGGAAATAGGTATTTCTACCTAACATGGAAGTTTTGTTATGTGAGCCTGGCAGGCAGTCAGCAGATGGAAAGAAATCTATGTATGAAGGGAGGGGCATTTATGGACTTTTGGTTGGCAAGCTGAAATAGCCTGGAGATGCGCTCTTTTTTCTTTCAAGGATAAGTTTATAGAAAGAATAAATAATAGATAAATTAACAGAGACACCAGAATGAGACAAGTGAGGGCCCTGGGGTACAAAACTTAAGAAGTCACTCACCTGCAGGTTCATGAAGGCTCAGGGTTGAGGCTTGCACAAACCTAGGCATGAACGTCTCCTGACATTGTGTGCCCTGGATGCATCAATTGCCTCACCTTAGTGCTGGTTCTGGTGCCTACATTATGTCAAAAACAATTATTTTTTTTTCTCATATGATATGCCTATATTTCAGTTTTGGGAGAAGCAAATCTCAATGAAAAGTAGTAACGAAAGAGTATTAAAAAGAAAAAAGTCTGGACACTAATGGCCCATTTTGTGATGATAAATTTGCAACCACTTGCTCCAGAAAATCAATTTTTATTTTATACTTATAGATTTTCAATTATACTTCCAAACTCTGTTACAATTTTACTTTGCTGGTTTACGTATTTAATCATTCAAAGGTATTTATTGAATTCCTACCTAATGTGTCATTGTGCTAGGCAATTGATTATGTATTGGTGAATAAAACAGAAAAGGTGAGTCAGTCCCCTTTTGGAGTTGATGATAAGGGAGAGAGAAAGAGACATTTAACATGTACATAACCAAGTTAATAAGTACTTATTATTGTGGTAAGGACAATAAAAGAAAAAATGATGCAAGAATGGCTACTATTATTGTTTCATATTAGATAAAACAGTCAAGGATTACCTCCAAAACCTAAATTATGGTGGGGGATCAGGCATATATAAAAACTTTGGGGATGCGATATGGTTGAGGAGAATTCCTGCCAGAAGTCCTAAGACATTTGAGAAAGTAAATATATAACATCTTTTCTTTAAATATTTTTTCCATTTTTTAAATTTCTTTTCAGCGTAACAGAATTCATTGTTTTTGCACCACACCCCGTGCTCCATGCAATGTGTGCGCTCCATAGTACCCACCACCTGGCTCCTCCAACCTCCCACCCCCTGCCCCTTCAAAAGCCTCAGGTTGCTTTTCAGAGTCCACAGACTCTCATGGTTCATCTCCCCCTCCAATTTCCCCCAACTCCCCTCTCCTCTCCATCTCCCCATGTCCTCCGTGTTATTTGTTATGTTCTGCAAATAAGTGAAACCATATGATAATTGACTCTCTCTGCTTGACTTATTTCACTCAGCGTAATCTCTTCCAGTCCCATCCATGTTGATACAAAAGTTGGGTATTCATCCTTTCTGATGGAGGCATAATACTCCATAGTGTATATGGACCACATCTTCCTTATCCATTCGTCCGTGGAAGGGCATCTTGGTTCTTTCCACAGTTTGGTGACCGTGGCCATTGCTGCTATAAACATTGGGGTACAGATGGCCCTTCTTTTCACCACATCTGTATCTTTGGGGTAAAT